>PPHD01023364.1:0-12488 GCA_002909625.1 Bambusicola thoracicus
AAATGACTTCAAACTGTACTTAAATAGTCATATCTTGCTGCTTTGGGAAATCATTTTAAAATCGCAAACATTTATTATAAGGAGATTTCCCATATACCCATGTGTTTTGAAATAGAAGTCAGGCCTTGCAGCAGGGAATATTCTGGCCTTTCACCTCTGGAGAGCCAGTTTAAGTACATACTGTTCCACATGTGTAAGTGATTTTCAAGCTTCACTTAGTATCCTAGGCTGTTACTGTCCAAAATTCACAGAGAGGCTCAGCACACAACAAGCTTCAGAATAGGTCAGGTTTATCACACATCAGACTCCAAATGTACACTTGGAGGAGGTTTTTTGTTGTTGTTTTTTGTTTCTGCCTAGGTTTATTCTGGTTCTACAGCCTGCAAAAAAGCATTCCAGGAATTTACAGAAGGATGCATCAGTGTTAAACATTTGGTATTTTTTTTTAGTAAGGAAATATAATTCTATTTGTAATTTATTATTATTTACATCCACTGTGTTGATTTATCAAGAAAATATTTCCTTAGAATCACAGAATCCTTGGAGTTGGAAGGGACCTTTAAAGGTCATCAAGTCCAACTCCCCTGCAATGAACAGGGACATCCACAGCTAGATCACATTGCTCAGTGGCTGATCCAGCCTCACTTTGAAAGTCTCCAGGGATGGGGCATCAACCACATCTCTAGGCAGCCTGTGATAATATTGCCTTTTTTTTTTTTTTCTTTTTTTCTTTTTTTTGGTAAAGTTGTAGGGGGAAAAGAGTGCATAGAGTTAAAGCTCAACTAGTGACACATCAATAAAACAGGATCCAAGGATCCAAGAGTTGTCTGGAACAACAGCAACTTGGAGAGTAAATCTGCCTTCCAATTAAATAAGGGAGAAGAAAAATAGATCTTTAATCCAGTGTTCAGTTTGATATGAGCATGCCTTCCACTGCATTAGTAGCAATTACCTGCACAGTTAAAATTTAAGCCTGCCCTCTCCCTAAATGTTTCTGATGAGAGGAGGAAGGGATGAAAAAGCACATCTCAGTATAGTAGAGAAGCGTGAACAAATGCGATAGACGCTTAAGCAACCTGAAATTGTTTCACCAACTAGCAGCTGTCCCCAGATGATCAGATGCCCACTCTCTAGTTACTTCACCAGCAGTCAAAACACTTAACAGGCTTTGAAAAGAACAGGATTTCTAAAACATTACTAATAAAGTTTACATATTAAGATATAACTCAATAACTTACTAAAAAGAATTTAGAAGGCATATCACAAATAAACAAGTTGTTATACAAGTACCTAATTTTTGACACTGGAAATTAAGAGACCGATCACAGGTTTGTCCTGATACAGACATTCTTATGATTCTGAATTTTTTGCTGATGCAGGATTTACTATTTGAGATTGCCAGTGCTCAATGAAAGCAGAAAGGTAAACATCACTCTTTAGATGAGTACACCTAATATGCTACACATGCCCAGCTAGAAACTGGAAGACATTACAGGATTCATTAGGAAAAGAGTGGGGGGGAAAAAAGGTACCAAACACAAGAGTGTTTTTACTCAGAACAAATATAAGGGAGGATGAAAAAAGAAGCAGAAGAACTGTTAGAGATACACTCTGACTTTGTATGCATAATAGAAAATGGCAGGATACGGAACCACATAAGCAGAGCATCAATATATTGAAGGCACGCATTGAATCGACCTCAAAAACTGTCATATCAAAGTATAAACACTGTTCAAAAGCAATGAAAAGTCTTTTAAACTTTAAATCATATGAAATATTTAAGTTAACACACGATATATGCCTGGAACTAAATACCTTCCTTGCTTTATATCAATGTGTTTATCTTCCCTAATGTAAGCTGACCTCACTTCCAAGCTCCTGACAACTGTCAAATCAAACTGATGAGGTCTATTTTCTCACAGTTTTCTTTGAGAGAGGTACTAACATCTATTTTGTTCATATTAGGGTGTGAAATATTTCAGAGACCTTTTATATTGTTAGAGTATATTCTGGACAAGAAGACAACTAAAAACAATCACAACAAATACTACAGTCTACTAGCAAGCCACAGTGAAGGATAAATACCTCAACAATTCTGAGGCTAACTTTCATAGCCCTCAGGAAAAGAAAAAAGTTCTCAGCACATCTTACTGAGAAGGACTTTCACTATACAGATAGTATGAGTAGACACAAATAAAGACATTCAACAAATAAGAGGCAGAAGCCAATTTTATACTGAAATTTATAAACACGTTACCCACACCAGAAATTATACGAATGGCATGAATCTGCATTTTATTCTTGCATCTCGCTTATTTTTTTGTCCATCAGAGTCCCCTCTAAGCAGGATACAGATAATAAGAAGGGCAAATGCACAGAGTGAACAAAGGCGAGTAAGGCCTCTGACATAAGAAACTACAGGGAAGGAAAAAAACAAAAAGAAAAAGAAAAAAAACCAACACCTTTACCCAAATCCTTTACTGTTTTCAGTACAAGTACATATTCACAACGGTTTTTATTAGAACTGTAGATGCTGTTATAAAAGAGGACAAATTTTGGGCAAAGTGAAGCTTGAAGAACATTTCACATGCACAATTAACTTAGTAATGTCACTTCTAAGCAAAGATCTGTAGCAGCATGATAAGAGAGTGAGTGAACACAGACATCATCACTGCTCGATTCCTCCTCTTTCTGAGCAGTATAAAGGGGATAAAGTCAGAATAAAGCCAAACAAGCTGATGCAAGAAAATCAAAAAGGATGGAGAATGCTACTGAATAACACCAGCAACCAAGAAAAGGCATTTGGAATTGTCTTGCAATTGTAGATTTCTACAGAAAGTAGAGGTATCATCAAATAATTCTGCATTTCTCTTCCTCTGTACGAGAAATATGCATGACATCAGCCCAGACTTTTCAAGCCATTGGAGTTGATGCATGCCATGCTCTCGAGTGACTGTGGCTGAAATACTCAGCTGAAGGGCTGGACAGACTTCTTATGGCAGCAAACTATTACGTTACAAGTAAGACAAGATATGAAATGACAGCCTGAGAGGGAAATCTCCTTATGTTTGTTTATATGAAACAGAACCGTGAGCAGTCAGAGCAGTGCACTGTACAGTTAAAACAAGGACCAGCGATAAAGCAGGCAGCAGGGTGGCTTTACAAAGACAGAAAGACATTGCATCCTGGATTTGACTGATTGTAAGGCTGTGGGGGATGCTGAAGCAGCAGATAAAGCTGATGTACTTGTAAACTTTCCAGCTGAGGCTTTATTTGTCTGGTTTGGTACTCCCCTCGGTGGGTGGGGAAGCTAGGGACTGGCTGACGTCACCCAGAGCAGGAATAAAGCACAGTGCTTAGGGTGACCACAACATCCCAGGAGTCGGCTGCCCTGTCCTGCAGGTGCTCAGCACACATCCTCCTGCAGCTGAGCCCCTCATACACACCAAAGGAAAACAAGCAGGAACCCAACAGCACCCAGCCACGATGCCACAGAACGTTATTCTTCCAGGACCGGCACCCTGGGGATTCAGGCTCTCAGGAGGAATAGATTTTAACCAACCTTTGATCATAACCAGGGTATGTGCTTTGTTCATTTCCTTTCTATTTATTGTATTTGACACCTGTTGCAGACTTTTGCCCTTGACTTTTCTTAAGTTCAGAGACACAGATGAAGTTGTGTGCAGATCAGCAAGCAGCTGCTGGTTCTGAGCAGAGCTAGCCGAAAGCTAACTGCTTTAAAAGTTTTGTGTAACGTTTCTATAACTGTTTTATTGGTCTAAAAGAGTACTTCTAATTATACCCCAAAAATTAAATTCAAGCACTTTGGCAGCAGGAGAACTCTGTCATGATTTCCCCAGGCATTCAGATGAGAAAATTAGTTCTGAGCCTCTGAAGGCCAGAGCCCCGCTGCTCCCACTTTTACTGCCTGCCTGAGTGCTCACCAGGGAGACATTGCCTGGCAGCAGCTCCTTGTGCCTGCAAGTCCGTGTTCTGAAAACTCACCGTGCCAACTTCCTGAGAGGAATCTAACTTTAATTAAACTAAACTCCACATGTTGCCAGCAAAGGCAACAACACCTACTTTTACATCAGAAAGTTTTCACTTTCATGAATGTTAAATTAAGGAATTATCAAAAGTTACCTATCCTAAATATGCAAGAGAGAATTTGTCTGTGTTTTCTGCCATATTTAGTAACAGACAATTCACATTAACCCCCTACTAAAGGGCAGAAAGAACTCAAGCCTTCATTTTCCTACGGATTTCGAACTGCTAATTGCAAATAGTTTAAGAAACAAGTTACTTGATGAAAGGAGCATATAAAACAGGCAGCTGCCCTGCATCTACAGATATATATATCCTGTCATTAAGTAGATCTGTATTTTAATTTTTTTAATTTATTTTGAGAACTGTGTTAAACACATTAAGGATCAGAACTAGTTCTTTCTATGTTTTTGCTGCTTTTCAGCACCTCAGACACACTGAGTATGTGATGCATGAGCCATCTAACCCCCAGCGCCTTCCCCCCACCCCCCCAAGCCCTGCACTATGACTCAATATATACACTATGTCTGGTATTAAACAAACATCAAAAGCCTTGAAGGATGGATGCCACTCATGATGCCTTGCAGTAAATATGCTTTTATACAGGAGTCCATAGAAAGTTGAAGCACCAACCCTTTTTCTGTTATACCAGTAAGAATTAATTTCTTTTAATCACTTACTCCAGATTCACACTAGCATAAAAACAATTTACTTATTTTAAGTGCAAGTAGAAGAGAGTGCTATTTGAGTTCACACAACTTCATAAAAAACACTCATAGGATATAACAAAAACCTTTAAGCAAACAGTAGACAAAAACTGAATAAAGAAAAAAAATCTCTGGATGTTTTGGGGCCTTCATTGCCTTTTATGGGCTTCCAAAAGAAAAATAGTTTCCATTATCTCTAATGAAAAATATTTCAGCGGTGTCTGGTTTGTATTTCCTTTGTGTTTAGATTAAGTGCAATGAAGTTTAAAACTACAGTAACAAAGGATGTTACTATAAATGTAGCTTTCTAAAGAATAAATGATTTTACAATTGACTCATACCTACCGAATGCCTCACGAGACACAAGTCACAGGCTTTTAGCAAGCTATGGCAATACTCAAAAATCACATTGCAAGTAGAACTATGAAATAATATATATGTATGAGAAAGAACATGTTTAAGTTTGCTTGGCTCAAGTTTAGTGATTTTAATGGTAGATTTGTTTAATCTTAGGGTTTTTTGTTGCTATTGTTGCTTTTGCCACAGCATACATTTAGAAGAATCTTTCAATAAGTATTTATGCTGTAGATCTTAACCACTAGTGAGCAATTTGCAGGATTCATGTACCCTGCTTTTTCAGGCCTAGGTGTTCATTTCATAAGAGGACTCAACAGCAGTCCATTCACATTGGGCTCAACTGTCCTGACAAGAAATACTACTTGCTATAAAGAGGTGGATAGAGATTTTTTTCAAACATTTTGGCTAAACAATTGAACAGGTGTACATTTAGGTGGCTATAACGCCCCCTTGTTCAACAAGAAAAAGCTTTTACTAGAACAAGTCAGAAGGCCCGTTACAGAAGAGATCATCATACACCTGTCGAATGAACAGATGCCATCTCAAAAATCCATTTGCAATTTTTCCAAGCAAGACAATTCTCTTGACTGTTTCAAGCAAATGCAAAGACCACAGATCCTGACCACTGAGAGGATGGAAGAACAGGAAGGGGAGTAAAAATAGACACATTCAGATAGATTCTATTAGGGTCAAGAATGATCAGCTAACTTGAAATAAGGAAAATATTTTTCTTTAATCCTTGGAACTCTACGTAGATGAAAGAAATTATCTAAGTAAAACCAATCAAAACCCCAGTCTTCGTGGAACAGAATAACTTCTGTCCATGCTGAGCAGAAGATAACAGTTTGAGTCACGTATTTAGAGGAATGCAAACCTAGACTTTAAGTAATATTAAATAAAGCATTACACAAAATCAAAACTTGTGGAGGTTGGAGTAAATGGCAAAACATTATTAACTCTAGATTTCAAGTCTGTTTTACTACAAACAGTTACAGATCACAGTGCAAGTATTTATGTTAACTTTATGTTTAGCTTCTCTGCCTGCAAACATTCAAAACTTTTCATAAAGTAAAAGCTTAAAATATTTATGAAAGTGTATCAGGACAAGTTTCATAAGTCTATTAAACAGATGCAGAGTATTTTTCTTCAAAGTATCATAACAGACATCATCCCACATGGTTAAAGAGTTATCTCCGTCAACATCTGAATGCTCAACAGATATCTCTATTTATCCAAGTACATTTGGATAAGGATGCAGGAGCAATAGATATGCCATACAGACATGTCTGACAGAGCAAGGAAAGAGTTTTCTGAAAGCACCAGAAGGATCTAACTCATGAAGCAGGGATGACCAGCAAACACTGTGCCCATAACATTTTGTAAGTAGTCACAATACACAGTTCATAAGTCACCAACTAGTTCCTTAAAATACAGCATCACTTATTGAGGTACCTGAAATATCAATATTATATCTGTAATACTGTGTGATCTTGCACTGCACAGGGTGGTCCCTTTCTTCACTTGAGAAGGAATGAGAGTATGGCTGGTTTTGCCCATGATATTTAGAGCATTAGAGAATTTAGCAGACATTCTAATGCCAGTGGCCTCCTCTGCAGTTGTCATTCCATGTGTGTCCTCAACATGCTAGACAAAGTCAGGAGCCATCCCAGGCTACAGGAAGAAGCATGATCTCCCCCACCCATTTCTTGCTGCAGTAATGTAAGTGGTCTCAGTGTGGTTTATTTAAACTAGCAGCTGTTGAAATTTGACAAACAGATAGTTTTCGAGGCTCCAGACTCAGAATCTGCAAGAAACTTTCTTGATCCATATTCAAACTCATTATTCAGGCACCTTAACACTTCGTTCAATACACAATAGGCAAGCCCATTCTTTTGGAGGTTGGTGGGGCTAATAGTCTTCAGCTGGTCACAGTCACCTGTTTTGAAAGCTTACTTAACTCATGTGATAATAATACACACACTACAGCTTGTTACAGAGAAATAACAAATAAGTTTACAAGTTGGAAAGCAGGGGGAGGGGGGGAAAAGCCTGCAAAACAAACCCGAAGTTCCTCAAGCATCCAAACTCACTGAACAGAGACGGACAGCTAGAAAAAGTAAAGAATGACTGGCTGACATTTGCCACTGTTTTAATACTGATACTTTTTTTAGCATGCATTGTTTGGTATTTCACCTAGAAGAACCACTGATACTGAAGTGCAGTAGGACTGAAGAACTCAGAAGTTCAGGATCCAGACATGAAAAGACATGAATAAGGAGAAAATATTATTTTGGAATTACGGGTGTATTTATGATTACTTACATAGACAACATGAGAAGGCTAGCTTGCAGGAAATACATTAATTACTGTATGTTGTCAGTAAGCATGGTGAGACCACGAATGCCTTTCTATGTTCCCCAGTCAATGAAAATCACACACATGACCATTAAGCACAACAACTGCTTAGCAGCATACTGTTTTGCTACTGCCTGAGGTTTTGAGGGAGAACATCACTTTTTTCAAGCAAATTACACAGCGGCAGTTGAGACAAAAGGCTCAAAGACAAGTTAAAGTAATTACAGAAATTAAAGTGGAACCTATTTAATTCAGAAAGTGTGAAAACAATTTTCGTCTGCTTTGAAGTTATGATGAATAAAGTATGTCTGCTGATCTGACAATAGAACTACAGATAAATCAGCAAAACTACAAAGGCAAGGCTTCTGGGCGAAATCTTACAGTTGTTTATGTACCCACTCCTTCCACACCCAATCCAGCAGGAAATAGGGAAGCATGGTGAAATTCATTCTATCACTTTTTAGGTATGAATGAAGCTTCATTCAGAATTTGTTTTTCAGATTACACCTGGAAGCAAGGCTTCTACTGCCAACTTGTGCCCTGGTGATATTATTGTGGCTATCAATGGCCTAAGCACAGAGAACATGACACACAATGATGCGCAAGAAAGAATTAAAGCAGCTGCACATCAGCTTTCCTTGAGAATAGAGAGGTATGTGAACATATCTGTTTACTTCTAAGAAAAGATACCATACAATCAACCAATTAATGCACTGCAACCATTATGTAGGTTAACTATGTAAAATACTTCTGAGAATTTCACAAAACCTTTCAAATTACACACATGCAAACCTACCTCATGAACTCCACATCAGGCAATAGTCCCAGAACACATCCTCAGGAACAGGATTAACTTCCATCAGGGAACTCTCCTGAAGAATCACTGAGCTACAAACCCTATCCCTCACTGCCTCTACTGACTTCACAAGCCTTATATTTTCCGTAGGGAAACAAACAGTTCTTAACATTCCTGGGAAATAAAAACCTGGAAAGGGCCAAGTAGAGCCCTTAGCTAACTGACACTTGGTCAGTTACCTCACTGTTCTACCACTCTCAGCTCCAGGTGCTTATCATTGCCTCCTGCTCTCAAACACAGGGAAAGCTCCTAGCCTACAACACAGTAGATTTTAACAAAAAGTAGCTAAAAATACCAAATAGTTCTCTTACCTGAAATGTACAAGCCCAGAAATTTCTTGCAGTAATTTCTCTCCACTAAAGCTACCATGAAGAACAACATGCATCTTCACATCCCCTAAGTGCGTTTGTTCAGCCTTTAATCAAAATCACTTTCCCAGCTGTCTCCAGGAATCAGACAACTCTGACCAACCTGACGCCCTTAGGGAGACACAGCACTTTGTTCCAGCTGACCACAGTATTCCTTTCCAAACAAAGGAATATTTTTCTTGGAAGGAGTATCGTCTAGTTACTAGAGCTTAGACTTTAGTTCAGAAATTCCTACGCTTAATTGCAGTATATCAATCTGTTACAGGCTGCTACATACCATTTAACAACCTTCTTAAGTATTTAAAAACATGGTAAGTGTAATTTTCCATGTGAAGTTTCAGCAAATTTAAAAATACTAAATATTTGGATTTATATAGCAAACAGTATTACTGTCTACACTGTATAATAATGTTTAATGTTAGTATTGTAGCATTTTAAAATCAGCTGCCAAATTTTCCTTTGCCTGTGAAGTTACACATGAAGTTACTGTGAAGTTCACATGTTTGCTATCTCCACTGAAGCAACTGAAAGAATTATCTGTGCAACATCTATTTACAACTGGATATATATATTGTGTACCTAAACCGCACCTTTCCTCCTTTGAAAAGCAGCCCTTCCACAGGTATTGTGGTCATGAAAAAATAAACTGACATTGAGGTTTAGGAAAATTCCTAATAAATGCACCTATCTGTGCAAAGTATTAAAGATATCCAAAAAGCTATCAAACATTTAAAAAAACAAAGCTGTAAAAACCTTGCTCTACCCAGAACAGAAATGGACTAGTTTTCCTTTGCATCCCATAAACTATTAACAAATTATTTCCAATTCTTCTTACTATAAGTAATTGAAAATATATATATATACTTTTTAGTACAGTTCACATATAGTACACAAATACTGTTAATGCACTTTCATGTTAATACAGTAACAAAGTGTAAAACAAACTAAACTTTCAAACTACACTACCTTTTACGTGGAGATATATAACTATACAGGAATTCATGTTCTTTAATTTCTGCCTTTTCCTCTTTGTAGGGCAGAAACTAAACTATGGTCCCCGCAAGTTTCAGAAGATGGCAAAGCAAATCCCTACAAGATAAATCTGGAAGCTGAACCACAGGTATGAATTCTTTAAATTTACCTAAGCATTTTCATTCATCTGTTTACACTTCACATGATCTCCCTTGTGGTCATTAAAATTCTTTGAATACCACTCCATCCATTATCTGCCAGTTTAAGCAAATATGAATCATCACAGTTTTCAGATATATGAACAACATCTTATCTGATTGATGTTTTAGTTTTTCAGCTACAAATGAAACAAAATTTTAACAAGTTACAACACATTCCCATTTTTCTTTAAAACTGCACGTATCATCATAGTTCTACTATGGATAAAAACACTTCCTTTTATTCTGATGCTGTTTAAAGTTGCTTTAACTCCTTTAGAGACTTTCTAATGAAGTCAGAAATAAACATCAAACACCAATGCAATGCACCCATTGCATCTCAAAAGTCTTTTTGATGAACCAGGTAATGCAACAAGGAAATTCATTAATGTTGGGTGTCTCTATTTCCATGCACTTTTACACTATACTACAGAACTGAAAGTTACAAAATTGTTCAACACCCACACACTGAACAATAAGCAAATAATTCACCACTTCCGAACAGCCCAGTCCTGTTTCTTGTACACAAGAAAAGTAAACCCACTCAATTTAAATCCTCCTCTCTCTTCAGGCTCATACCCTGTCCCTGTGCAAGGCTTTGAGCATAAGTTTCTATGTTATCTGTTAATTGTCTAGCTGCTGTCTATAACTAGTGCTTTACTTCCTTTGCCATTCCTCCTTTAACATACATAAACATTTGCTGTAGTCTCAAGAGAGAAAGAGAAAAGAACACTCTGATTGCAGGCCAGGATCAAAGCAAGTATGTCAAAGTGTTTATTTTGTGCTATCCCAGGAAAAAAAAAAAAAATAAGAGCAGATTCAATTTGAACACGTTCTACGTAGTGAATGCTTCCACCCATTCTGTTCTCACAGTTGCACTCCAAAACATGAACACAGCATTCTAGCGTTCCAGTTCTCTCTCTGTTCTGCTCTAAAGCCTTTGCATTAGACGATACAGCAAACTTCAACAGAAACAATCCACCTTCTTCAGCAGTAAGAGACAGTATAACAAAGAAACAAAACAGCTATTTTAAATGCATATTTCTGTGGAATAAGTAGGATATACATAGAAGACATAGCAGTAGAACAAAGACACTACAATCTGTACAGAAAATTATGTGGGTATGCATTACAGGACTGTAATCCCTTTACATGTATGCTGCATTCCTAAGAGGAACTGTTAGTTAAAAATAAATCATAAGATTTTTCTAAGTGCTATCTGGCAGGCTACTGAAAAGCAGTCTCCATTGGGCAGTTAGAAAAAATATCTATCCCAGATTTAAATAGTCAGCCTCTCCACATGGTACAGAGGTACGTCTACTTCTTTCCTTTATCATAAAATCAGGAGTACTAATTAATTTCAATAAATATTAGGTATCAGAAAAGCAGCAATGTTAGTAAACAAATATGCTAAGCCATCCTCAAGATGATTTACATTTTAAATTCTTCCGCTGAAGAATACCCATCAATCCGATCTACCTGTGTGAAAAAAATATAGCCTTTTCTCTATAAGTGCAGAAATTTTAAACTTAATTTTGTGGCTTATTTGGTCACAGCACATGTGACCATGCAGTGTGTGTAACAACAGTGCAAACAGAGCAGAATGAAAATTTCCTCAGATGACCATTTACAGTACATCTACAATCTGTTCTGCATAAGTCACGGCAGTGTGTGCCGCTGTCTAACAATGAACAGAAGCATCGAAGCCCAGGAGAGTGAAACAAAATCCAAAAGCAGTATAGTACTACTTCAGATGTAAATCCCGTTTATCCAAAAGTATTGCACATACTGGTTGGTCTACAAAAAATGGAAAATCAGTGAGTTGTATAAAAAGTATTTCCTCCACCTGCATAACAATTAAAGTTACTCAAAAGGCTATAGATAAAGATAGTTTCACTTTTGCCAGACACATGATTTAAAGTACACTAAGAAAGTTTCACAAGGGGGGAAGTCAGTAATTTAAAATCCATTAGTAGCTAACTACATAAGAATAATTAAAGACTTAATCTTCTCAATGATTTTAATTTGCAAGCTAATAAAAGATAGTTATAAATGAAAGTAAAACATACTTTAAATAGTTCAGCATATCAACACGAGACCAAAGAATGCTTAATTTCAACAGATAGAAAGTGTTCTATTGGTGCTTGAAGATAGTTATGTGAAAACTGATAAACAATTAGCACCGTGCCTAGTTGCAGCTATGGAACTAGAAACCTTTACACAGTGGAAAGCTTTTGCATTAGGCTGAGCAGCCCCAGTCATTTGGAGACTGACAGAGGCAATTGTCAAAGCATGATTAAAAACTCCCGCTAGTTTTTCCTCTGGGAAGAGGATACAAAGACAACGATCCCAACAAACAACTTCCAGTGATAGTTGCTGACCAGGAGTCACTCTTGAAAGCTCTGCATTCCCATATGAGAACCAACCACTTTATTTTGTTAATCTGGAGAAACCTATAGCACAGTGAATAATAGGAAATAATTGACTACTTGAAATACTGTTAATACAATTCCTTCATATTCTGTATAAAAATAATTTAGAACAGAAGGTTCTCAAATAATATAATTAGGAAAAAACAAAGTAAATGACAAAGTGAATCTTATCATCAATTTAAAAAACAAACAAACAAACA
>PPHD01023365.1:0-12488 GCA_002909625.1 Bambusicola thoracicus
TTTTTTTTTTTTTTCTTTTCCCCTTAATTGTAGTGATCTAGCTCTTGCAACCTAAGCCACGTCCAGTTACAGAGTAACAGTTGGTGTTGGATAGCAGGCCTTGGCTGGAGGGGTGTTTTGTGATGGCAACTGATATGATTATAGGATTCATTTGAGTTGGAAGGGACCCTTCAAGGTTATTGAGTCCAGCTCCCCTGCACTGAACAGGGACACCTACAACTAGATCAGTTGCTTCTAGCCCCATCCAGACTGACCTTGGATATCTGTAAAGAGAGGGCATCCACCGCCTCTAGGCAACCTGTCTCAGTACCTTGCCACCCTTACTGTAGAAAACTTATTCCTTATATCCAGTCTAAATCTTCCCCCTTCTAATTTGAATCTGTTTCCCCTTGTCCTTTTGCAACAGAGTCTGCTATAGAGTCTGTCCCTTTCTTCCATATAATCCCCCCTATAGATACTGAAAAGCTGCTAATCCTGAAGGGAGAGAGGGATGCTGCATGAGCTATGAAGTTAGTAAACAGACCAGTTAGCACAATGGCAAAGCTTGTTTTAATAAAGCTATGGGCCTAATTCTTTTTTTGTGAACTTTTTGCAGATCTTTGTATGCTCTGGAGTTAAAATAAAATGCTACTGGTAGGTTCAGGTAGGGATATATTCCACTGGCTCTATTCGTCCTTTTTATCCACCAGAGCAGATGCAGTCATCTGGCAGATGTAGAGGAGGTTGAGCTGGTTGCCTGTGTTCATTTAACTGAAACTGAATGTATTGTTTTGATTAGATAAACATGTAACTTTAAGCTTTCTTAAACTTAGTTTTAATCATTTCAGCTTACTTTGGCAACTGACCAAATAAAGGTAACCAAACCAGAGATATCAAATCTACTTAGCTGAGTTAGTATAAATTCTCTTACAGAGACAAGGGCTTGGAAAGATGGCAGATATTGATGGTTACATATTTGCTATTTTGTGGTTCAAATGCTAGGAATCCCTTTGACTTCAATCTTCAGAAATTATGTTTGAGTAGATGCCCTTGGAGCTACAGATATTTTAGCCTGGAAAAGAGGAGGCTGCTGGGGTACCTTATAGCAGCCTTCCAGTACCTAATGGGAGACTACAGAAAAGCTGGTCAGGAACCTTTTTATCAGGGAGTGATAGGATGTGGAGTAGTGGCTTTAAATGGTTTAGATTAGGTATTACAAGAAATCATACACTATGAGGGTGCTGAGGCACTGGCGCAGGCTTCCCAGAGAAGCTGTAGATGCCCCATCCCTGAAGGCCAGCTTGGATGGGGCCCTTGGGCAGCCCAATCTAGGGAGAAATGTCCTTGCCTGTGGAAGGGGGTTGGAACTGTGTGGTCCCTTCCAGCTCAAACCATTCCATGATGCTGATGGTTAAGAAAGTAGTTCCTAAATCTGCTTAAAATTTGGGGAAGGAATTTGATACATGCATTTTGAAAAGACTTCTCTTGACATTTTTATGCACACTGCAATAGTATATATTTCTTGTTTCCAGGAATTTAATGTTTGGGTTTTTTCTTGTACAGGATAATTCTATTTTCTAAAGCAGATTTTCTTTACAGTAATGATTAAAAATGAAGTGGTAACATTAAATTCTGAGGGGCGGCACTCTTCTTTTAAGCTCAGTTTTGTCAAGGGATTTACTTCTATAAAGGTAAAATAGGGAAATGGCTCCTTTGTGGGAACAGAGAGTGTCTGGAAGAAGGCCAGTATTCACATAGTAAAAAGTACATCAAATTGTGCAGGTGACATCAGCTGGGAAAGGTCTTGAAGATCTTTATTAGGGTGGGAGAATGGATTATAGGAGCCCAGTTTCCCTCATTCAAGGAGAGACTTCAGGAGGTGTAAAGCTGGGTCAGCTATGAGCCCAGAACAAGTTGCTCATGGCTTTATCCAGTCAGGTCCTGAAAACCTCCAAGAATGAAACTGCACAGCCTCTCTGGGCAACCTCTTCAAGGGCTTGATTGCCCTCACAATAACAAAAAAAATGCTTTCCCCTGTATCTAGTAAGATCCTCTCTTGCTTTAATTATTGTAGCATTAGAAGCCTATTTTTTTGCCATGTAGGATCTGATCACTCGAGGGTATGGAGCGATTCCAATTTCTAGGATAGAAGTAGTATGTGCTTCATCTTGCTGGAAGTCACGCTTCTGGTAATAGCTATCAGTTTTGACCTAATCTAAAAAGAGGATAAATTCATTTCTGTCCTTGAAAAATAATGAATAGTAGTGATGGACCAGGATGTTTCATCAGTCAGCCTTGGAGTTAGCTTAGATACCAGTTGTGTAACAGTATGACTCTCACCGTGGGCTGATGTCTTGTTCATTTGCTTATCTTGGGACAAGCTCTGTGGCCTGTCCAGGCACAATCTCAGTTATCAAGTTCACCTGTAGTCTGAGGTTCACAGTGCCATGCTGTTGTGACTTCACTGTAGACATACTTCTTAAAGGATAATAAAGCATTATAATATCAATACAGCGTGGGCTTTAAAAGGTGCTGCTATTCTTGCTTTTCCTGCCTTAAAAACAAACAAACAAACAAAAAACCCAGAAAAACAATTTGCAAACTTGTAATGGATGTTCCTGCTAAATCACATAATTGCTGTGATGTTTAAACATAGGCTTTTACCACAGAAGATTAATGCCACGTACTTTTTGTTTCCTCTTTTTTTCTAGGGATTGGAAAGACTACTTTGATCCAGAAAGTCACTCAAGCACTAAAATCCTCAGACGTTCCCATTGATGGATTTTACACAGAGGAAGTTAAAGAAGGTGGCAGAAGAAAAGGATTTGATGTTGTCACTTTATCTGGAAAACGAGGTCCTTTATCTAGAGTTAGGTACTGAGGTTCAAATTGATTTAAGCAGCTTGTTGTTTTATGCTTCTCTAGTCTGTCAGCATGTTAAATGCCCTTCCAGAAGGTGATTACCAGCACAGATACGGTTTTCATGTTGTGTTCTTTGTTCAATTCTTGTTTTCTGGCTGATACCTGCTTTATCTGTGTGGACGCCATGTCACGTAGTTTAAAAAAGAGAATGAGCTAGAGAAGACTGTTCTCTTTTACTTCATATTTTACCCCAGATAGAGCTTTTCTCCCATATCCCGGTCTCTTTGGGATACCGTGTATAGCTTGCTGTAGACAGGAGGGAAGATTATTTTTCTTCCAGCTGATTTGTGAGTACAGAATCTGAAAATTAAAGATGAATAGCATGTAATATTGTATTAAAGAGCCTCTGACTGGCCCACAAATCCTACATGTGAATTTTAAGAAAAAGGGGGCCTCAGAGTCCCACTAAGAATAGGGTTTCAGAAGTGCAGAGCACTCTCCTAATTTACCAGGCTAGATTAATGATTCCTGCACAACTTAGCCTAGATCCAGGTATGACATTTCTATCACATTCAGACATAACTGACCTGACCAAATAACTTGCTTACAGCTAACAAACGCGGCTCACCCAGAATAGTGTGATTCTGTACATACAAACTGAGTATTTTTCAAAGCCTGTTTAAGTGTTCTGCAACCTATTCTGAGCTTTGGGCTGTTGCTTTGATGCTGTTTAGTGTTACATTGCATAATTCAAAGGTGGCTCCTATGCCTGCAAGAACTGCAGGTGTATATTTGTATTTCATTGCAAATATCTCTATTACCTTTTATATATATATTTTTTGTCCTGCTGTACAGTGTTCGGATTTAAGCTTATATAATACTGAAGGTAGCTTATGGCATATTTGTTGTCTGAAAGTATGCTATCTGCAATATTACATAATGCATTGCTTTCACGGTTTCTTTGCTTAGAAGAATTAAGAGCAAATTGACTTACTGGAGTAATTGTTCTAGTAAATCCACTTGAAGTGCCTGCAGTAAGTTCTTAGTAAACTTATTACTTAGAAGGATTCGTGTATGTCTTTCAAATTCAGTTCTGATTCTTCTGCTTCAAGACGTGAATGCCGTGTTGGACAATACGTTGTAGACGTTGTTTCGTTTGAGCAGTTGGTTCTGCCTGTGCTGAGAAATGTGAGTATTATACTAAAGCTGCTAAAAAAAATGAATGCTTTATGATAATGATTGTTATTGGAAGGCTCTTCTACAGCGCTCAATTTTGATGTTAATAAAGGGTCTCATTCTTGAATGTCACTGATTCTGATTGCCTTGAGGATCAGGAGGAAGAAGGGGCAGAGCTGTCTCTATCTCTTGTGCCTGTTGTGAGGTGAGAGATTGCTTTGCCTCTCCTCTTTTATGTGCAATTGTCCTGTGGCCAGGCCCTCCTTGTGTTGAGAGACAGCCAATAGGAAGTTGCTTCCTATGCTACCACCTTGCACAAAATGTACAGGTGGTGCATATCAGAGTTAGCGGGCCCATGAGAAAGGATTTTGTCGCTGTTCCTCTTCACATCCCTTTTTTCTCCCTCTTTTTGCTCTAATTCCGTTCCTTCAGTAGGAACATTATTTGTGTCTTGAATCCAGGAATTACTTTTTATTACCACCATGTAAGTACAGCTTGGTTTTAAATGATACAGCAATCTGATAATTTCAGACTTCAGACTACACAAGGAGTGCTCTGTGACAAGAGTTAGTCTTTTTCTTGTCCTTCTCTGGTCATTCTCTTACAGCAATGCAAGCAATATTATGATCATCACCCTTTTTCCTTCTTCTCCCTCTTACCCGAACCTTTCCTCCTCTTCAAAATTAAACAAGAACAGATCTGACTTTGGCAATAGCATGTCATGGACTGTGTGCAGTGCTGCTAAAAAATCATGTTGTGATTTTTCTATGCTGCCAAAGCTCAGGGGGCCAATGAAGAAGGGACTTCTTAATGAACTTAGAGCAACAAAACCCAAAACCAAAGGGGTGTGAGGAGTGAAAACAAGACAGAGGATCAATTTCTTGTTTTTGTCAAGGAATGTTGAAGTCTGAAAGGAGGGAAGCAAAGATGTCAGGGACAAAGGAGATCTGTGGAAGGGTTTTAAATAAAACAGCTACTCGGGAGAGACTTGACTTGAAAACATTTTAGGATCCATGTTAAATGGTTCTCCCACTTACTGGAAATAAGTACTTGGTCTTCACAGGGAAGAATATTTAGATTCCTTTTTTTCTTTAGGTTCTGTGTAGTATGGCTGCTATCTTCATGGTTCTACAGTGTTGTTTTGAGTTGAGTTGATTCATTCCTCACATCTGCAACTAGTGGAGAGTAATTCTTGGTTGTCTTCACCAGGAGAGGACAGCCAGAGTGCTCTCTTTATATCACGCTATATAATGAGAAGTAAATGGAAGACGATTGTTCTGACATGAGAGAGGAGAAAAAGCTGGCAATGGCTTGATTGTTTATCAAGATAACTTTGGAAAAAGTTGCTTGTTTTGAGAGAAGTGCTGGTTTTTGCCACTCTTTTGTTTTGGTTTTCATTTGGTGTTTTTTGTTTGTTATCAATTCTAGAGACGCTATCGCAGTGTGCCTCTGCATCACTTGCTGTGATGGCAGGTTCTGATCACAAATCTGACGGTCAAGTCAATTTTGTGGCAAGAGATCATGCCATAGCAGTAGATCAGACAGAAACAGAAGGCTTAGGGTGAAGGAGAACAGTGTTCTTGTTTCTGGAGAGATCAGCACGTTTTTGTTTACAGTTTGACTCCTGCCTTCCTGTTTTACTTTGGACAAACTGCTTTGACCTCTCAAAGCTGTATCATGATGTAACAAATACTGGAGCCAGAGGTGAAGACCCTGAGACCTGCCTGAGTCTGCTCGCTCCTCTGCGTGCCTGTTTACAGCACCGAGGGCTCAGCTGACTGCTCCCATATGAGCTAATAATGAACAAATAACCTTCATAAAATCTGAAATCTTACTTAAAGTTTGGAATCTGTAGATAAGGCTATAAACATCTGATGAGTTTTTTTTAACTAAAATATTGAGGAACAATCTTCTAAATTTAAACTTGTTTTTGAAAGGCATTCTGTAGCTACAAGCTTCCAACATTGGATGTAATGCAGGCTGTTCTTAATAATTACGTTGTGTTGATATTTATTCTAAATGCAGAATTCAGTGTTTTGAAACGTTTGGGTCCCTCAGATTTAGTGAGAGCAGTTCTTTATTGTCAGATAGCTGGAGAATTCTGCTCTGAAGGAAAAATGATATTCTGAATATTTCCTATCGTTGTAGCTGGTATTTATGCCATGCATGCATTCTTGTATTTCCACCAGCCTTTGCTGAAATAGAAATGACAGGTTTGAAGTTGGTCAGTTACCAGCAGCAGCAGCTTTGACTTTTCAGTTTTCTGCAGTATTACGACGGATTTATTTTGGAGGTAGTTTTTATTAGCGTGGCAGTTATTTCTGATGCTTGTTCTGCGTTCCATGGTGTTTACAATCTCCTGATGCACTTTTCCACAGGTAAACCAGGGCAGCGATGCAGCGAAAAAGATTTGCGTCATAGATGAGATTGGTAAAATGGAACTCTTCAGCCAGGCTTTTATTCAAGCTGTTCGTCAAATGCTGGCTGGCTCTGGGACCGTGGTACTTGGAACTATTCCAATTCCTAAGGGAAAGCCACTGGATCTCGTTGAAGAAATAAGAAGTAGGAAAGATGTTGAAGTGTTCACTGTGAGTAATATTAAATACCCTTAAAGAGCCTTCTGTTCTGGGTTGCGGGTTTGTATCTGGCTCTGTTTAAAAATTGATCGTTGCTACCATTTGATAGCCGTGGAGAGGTTGTATGAAATAAGCCTTTTAGTTTCCATTTGGTTCTTAATGGGCAGGTGTTCACCTTATTAAAAAAGAAAAAAATCACAGCTTCATACAGCTGGCTTTGCTTTTGAGAGGCTGTAGAAGTAATGACGACGCTGTTCTTAAAAGTTTTCTTACTGTACTATTATTGCCACTTAAGTATTCATTATTCCTAAGAGTTAAATCTTTTAAAGTACAGTCAGATTTCTTTTTGTTTTTTTGCAGCCTGGCTTGCAGAAATGTTACCAGTAATCGTATTCAAGGGGGGAAAAAAGCAGCAGTGGAGTTTGCAGAAATAATGCGTGGAAGAAAGACACTTGTAAATGGAGTGTGCTTTCTCTGGAGTCAGTGAAATGACTTTGGAATTCATTATGTTGTTTTTCAGACATAATATTCAGGACAGCGGGGCTTCAAAGTGATTTTTTTCAGAGGAATTCTCAAAACTTTACCACAACAGAACTGCCTGTTCACAGGGATACGTGTGAGCTTTCCTTAGCATCTGTGAGTGCCCTGGATGCTTTACAAAAATGAACTAAATGCAGCCCCCTCTCCTTTGAGCTATTTTCCTGCTCAGTGTTACTATTTCTAGTAGGGAATAAAGCTGTATATCTGAAACTGAACTGCATGTACCTATAAATTACAAATACAGTAAGAGATTTGCAGGTTCTGGCTTACTAGCAGGGGTAATAGGCTGTAGAGCAGTAGGGTACTGCAGCCTGCTCTTGAGTGGAAGCAGATCACAGTGGCAATAGTATCTCTTGTAATCCAAGTGAATGAGCAAGGAAAAAAAAATCTTAACCACGTTATACTGAGTGATCTTAATTACTGCAGAGAAAGCAGAGCCACCGTCTTCCTTTCTCCTCTTCAAAGTGAGAACAGAACTGCAGTGCATGGAAAAACACAGCTTTCATTTGCTCGGTGGTTCCATCATAGAATCATAGAATAGCCTGGGTTGAAAAGGACCACAGCGATCATTTAGTTTCAACTTCCATGCTATGTGTAGGAACGCCAATCACCAGACCAGGCTGCCCAGAGCCACATCATCTTTGCTTTCTGTTTCTTAAATTAAAAGCCTTTTTAAGCGCTGAAGCAGCCCTAGCAGCAAAAGCAAGAAAAGATTCTTTTCCCCTCATAAACATTCGACTCCTGCTTTTCCCCTCAGAGATTAAAACCCACATTTCCCACTGAGAAGCCAGTGTGTGTTGCTTGTTGAGCTGCTGAACGGGGATGTGTGTGACTGTGAATTCCACATGACTGCTTTATGGTGGTAGAACTGGGGGGAGAGGGAATGGAGAAAGTAGTGACCTAACTGTGTAGGATGCAGTCGTGGCAAGGCAACAGTGTGTGTCTCCTTCTCTCAGAAATGGTGCTAGAAAACAGTATTTGGCTTTTCAAAGGCAACAGAAGACTTGAGATGTCCCTTTCTATCAGGTGATGTTCTAGAGGCTTCTGCCATTCAACCCGAGGTTTTTAGGTGTGTCATGCCAGTACATCATGTTTTTAAATGTTATGGCCTGTACATTTCAATAGAGCAATGCTTTCTCTATCTGAAAAAAACTATCCTGTTTATGCTGCTGAGGTTACAGTGTGCAGGTTTCTTTGTTTAAATGCAGATTTCTCTGTTGGATCATTTAGCCAAAAGCAAGGGTGTGAAATGTGTGACAGACTGCAAGGGTATGCAGGTGACTAGTGATCTGCTATGCTGAAGACTTATGCAGGAGAGCATCTGTCTCATTCCAGTGATACAATGCATGCTGTTCCCCAGCTGGTTAAAATGAGTGTATGAGCAAGAGCAAAACCTGCTGCTGGAGACTGTGTGTTGCTGGCTGGAGTAAACACTGAATCACCAGCTACTTTCTTGAGGGGCTGTGGCATGCAGAGAACCTGGAGCGCCCAAATAGCTTGTGGTTAGCTTTTTCTTGCTGGCTTTTATGATGCCCAAAAGTCTGCAGATGTATGTGTCTACCTTCCAAAAAACTTCTGTCTGCTTTGTCACTTAGCATGGAGTTAGGTTGCATTCAAGTAACTCAGCAGAGTTTTCTGATCCTTCTTTTATTGTCACGAGGATGGTTCTGATGTTTGATGCTAAGGGCATAAACACAGCTATTGTGGGTTTTACAGTCCATTCTGTCTTGAAGGCATATTTAGTTGCTGTAAATGGGCCTCGATGCCCTAAAAGTAGTTGGGATTTGGATCCCAATAGGAGATCCAAATAGGAGCTCTGATAGCTAACACATTTTTTTCCATTGCTGCCCAATTCCATGTTGCCGAGAACTCAACTTTCCAGTGAAAGTAGAGAGGCTCTTTTTGCAGTGCCTGGATCTGTATAGTTTTGCAGACGTGGTGTCATAACTAGGATTGCTTTATTGCTAGCAGCTGGCATACCTTCATTTGCTCCCATTTTCCTTTCTATTAATTTTACGTCTGTAAAACCCCATAGTGAAGTTTGGTTGTTTCTGCCTTTTAAGAAAGCAATTAGTTAAATGGATAGGAAGAGGTTCCAGTTGAACAAACTACAAATTCCATTCCCTCGATGGTACTCAGATGGCTAGGGAAAGGAAGCTTCTGTTCCCTGCTCTTACATCTTTGGAGTTTAGGTGATCATAGAATCATAGAATGGCCTGTGTTGAAAAGGACCACAATGATCATTTGGTTTAATCCCCCTGCCATGTGCAGGGTCGCCAACCACCAGACCAAGCTGCCCAGAGCCACATCCAGCCTGGCCTTGAATGCCTCCAGGGATGGGGTATCCACAACCCTCCTGGCCAACCTGTTCCAGTGCTTCACCACCCTCTGTGTGAAAAATTTCCACCTAATATCTAACCTAAACCTCCCATCTCAGTTTGAAACCATTCCCTCTTGTTCTATCACTACGCAGTGATCATTTATTCAAAATTATCTAAGTGTTTAGTAAAAAGCAGCACCTACGGTTACCTTTACTCCCTAAAAATCTTCCCATCTCTTTGTACATTTGGTACAGATACTGGGAGATTTGTTCTATCTGGGAAAGCTGCCTGTGCAGAATGTCTCCAGACCTTAGGAGGAGGCTGATATCTATCAAGCAGCCTTTGCAAAATGGTTGTGAGAATTTCCCAGCACTTGGCACTTTCTCTCTGATGCTCTCACTGGGCTTCTGGCATGTAGGTATGGAAGAGGACAGATAAAATGGAGTATTGTTTTCGTTGGCTCTGAGACAGTGAGAAGAGCTATTAAATGTTCAGAAGGTCCTTTGAAAGTCAGGATGTCAGGACACTTGCTGTGAGATTTAGAGCTTGGCTCATCTATGCTCTGTGCCTTGTTTACCTCAGGGTACCTCAATAGTCTTACTGAAGAGCAATTCCATTCTTTATTGTCTTGCTCTTTGCTATTGTGGGGCTTTCTTTTTATCTAATAATAGTCTTGGAATGATGCTCAATAAAAACAGCAACACTTTCAGGGAGATCTTCCTGCCCTTTCCTATTTTTTTTTCTTTTTAAAACCCTTTTTCTTCAGTCTCATGCTGATCTGCTCTCTTGAATTCAAGTGTCATAGGTGAGACCGCTGTCTCAAGGTTTACAATGTTATTTTCCAACATTTGGATAGGATGTCTGTGACAAATAGCAATGGGCGCCTAGGTTAAATTTTTTAGGTAGGGCTGTCACGAGCTTGTTGATGATGATGGTGATGATAATAGAATTTTTCCTGTTCAGCACTGATTACGGTCCATACTGGCTGGAAGGAATGCAAATCCATGTGCTCATAGCTTAAGTGTAGCTACAGGGAACGCAACACAACCTTGCTGGTGGAGGGCTTTATGTCATGTATACTGTGGTATCTTCTCTTTCTCTTCAAACTTTGTTAATAGATATGAGCGCCCTCATTTTCTGTTCTTCTGTCTCATCTCCGTGTGATTTCTTCCTGCCCTTTCTGCAGAGATCTGAGCACTGCAGCAATTTCCTCAAGTTTTTTAAATGAGGCTTTTACTGACACTTAGCAATTTTTTTAGCCCTTTTACCACTCCAGTCCTCTGCCCAAGTAATGGTTGAGTTAGTAATGCTGTGGTCATGTACGTAGCACAGGTGACTGTATCAGGGCAGAGCCTTCAAGAAGGGGAAGTCTGCAACCCCCATCCCCACAGTTCTGCGCTCTGTCACTGCTGTACCCAGGGGCTGAGCTGGCCAGCAAGTGGTAACACTGCCTTGGCACTTTACAGCAGTCTGCAGATGCTGCAACACAGGTGGACCCAGCAGAAGACAGGATGTTGGACTGTAGGAATTTTCACAAGGGCTGATGTTAAAGTCCAACATTTCCAGGGACTGGTAAACAAAAGACATACCTCAGTGCACGATAAAAGTTCCACAGCTTTTTAAATTAGCCTTATTTCTCTTTCAAGGTGTTTCTGTCCTGCAGTGCTAAGGCTTCTCACTGCACAGTTGTGCTGTTGTTAAGCATGTTCTAATTTCATCATTGAAGATGCTATTCATTTGGCCTATTATCCATAGAAATAAGTCCTTTCAAGCGCTGAATATTTAAGACCTCCACTTTATTGTAGAAAAATGAGATTTATTAATTGGAAGGGACTTCTAGTAATGGCAAAAGTACTCAGTGGTTCTTTGAGCAATTCCTGTTCAGTTATTCAAGCCCTGAGTATCCAAGCAATGGGTATCCATGAGTAATTACATCATGTGCAGTTTTGTGGGTTTAGTTTCATGTGTTGTTGGTAGCACAAGAAAGAAAGTGTTTGATACTCAGCATTTCCCCACCATGAATGAAACACATTTGAATTTCTGCTTTGTTTTTGAAGTTAACCATGGTATAGAGGTTACTTATCCAATTACATCCGTTCTAATTTCTCTTTTTCTAGGTAAGTAAGGAGAACAGGAACAACATCTTGCAGGACATCTTGGCAGCTGTGGAGTCATGCAGACAGTGAAGACCTTGTCTTGCTTGTAAACACCAAAGCTTTTATTTATATAAAACGTTATACTTACGGATGTTCTAGTCTGTCCTTCCTATGTAAGCCCCTGAAGGGTTACTCGAGCTTCCTGGGTAAGCAAAGTAAAGCTGGTATTGCTCTACAGTATGAAAATTAAGATAGAAGGATTCTTGTTTATGCTGTTCACAAGCTGATCCATTTAAAAATTCAACAGATACGTAGTTAATGTGAAATTCCAACCTGGGTATTTGAGAAAGGTAGATGGTCTGACTCTGATCCTGTTACACCACGTGAAAGCAGTTAGCTGCCAAACGCCTTTGAGATCTTTGTCTTTCAGAGTGTTGAGGACATTTCTGTCTGGAGGACAATTCACGGTCTGTAATTCCCACACAGTAACGTGCATTGAGGAACCAGAACTTGGCCCTGGTGTGACAGAACATAACCCTTTAAGCTTCATGAGTCTGCGTCAAGTCTTGACATATGTTTTCCATGCAGAGTTTAGTAGGTCAGGATTGACTTAATACTGCATGTGTCAATATGGGGATTTTCAAGCCATTGTATTTACTGATACTTTTTTTTTTTTTGCTTATTTAGCTCTTTTCCTTACTCAATTCTGTACACGCTTAATGGTTAGTGGTGATATAAGGAGTGTGTGAGAGTATTAGACAATGTATTTTTTTTTTTTTCCTCTGAGGTTTGCAAATGTATTCAGGGAAAGTGCTACCACTTAATCAATTTTGCATGTTGTTAAAACAGAATTCCCTCCCAGGTGCACACTTGTTCACTGTATGATTTATAGTCATCTTTGGCTGCAAGTTAAGGCTTCAGTTGCTTCTTAACTTTTC
>PPHD01023366.1:0-12487 GCA_002909625.1 Bambusicola thoracicus
ATCAATGATGAGAATGTGGAAAATGGAAGGAGAAAACACGATGCCTTAGTACAGCAGTCCTGTTAACACACATTCCGCTAAAGCAGTCAAACATAAACTTGTTGGTTTAGACCCAAGCACTGCAGGCAGTCCCTTGAATGAGAAACCTGGAGCAGCATTGAGTCTGCAAAAGCTTTAGGGCTTGGTCTGTACCTTGCCATGCATTGTGCTGCGCTAAGAAAGGCTGATGTTGTTGTTAGAGGAACAGTGAAGATGAGGAGGAAAATGTGATACTGCAACACTGTTCATGTCTAGTGTGCCTCTAAAATGCAGAATGAATTTGAAGATGGTATGACAGCAGCTACAAAGGCCATTGCTGTAGGAACAGGGAAAATCTTGAAATAATTTAGCCTACTTAGCTTAGCAAAAGAGGGCTGAGGGGCAATATATTTGAAATTGATTTTGATTTGCCTCTCTGTTAAATACTTTTGTTACAGAAAGCAATTAAATAAAATAAAAATTGAAAAAAGCGAGAATAGGAGATTTCTTTAAAACAATACTTATTATTATAGGAGGTAATCTTCAGCTAGAGAAAAGTTATATCTCAGATGCGTGTTGTTGGGTTCAATACAGGGTGACTGAATGAAATTTTACAGATGGTATTTTATAAATGAGCAGCCTAGGTCCTTAAGTATGGTTAACTGGCCTTCTATTTTATAAATCTAGAAATCAGAAGGAAGAAAATGAATTGCACAACTCTATGCAATTGTGTCTTAGTTTCACCTTGAGTAAGGCTGAAATGCAGTCAAGCTCTGTGAACATGTGTTCTCCCTTGGCTTTCTCTCAAATTCTTACTGCAAATAAATGTTTGATTATAAAGAATTCATGTAAGTAGAGGCCTGAAATTTCCATGCCCTCAGTCTACATAAAAAGTTAATTTGTAATTGATTGCTAATCAAATTGCAATGAAGGCATGTAAAGTAAGTCCTAGAATGGATGAGACTTGAACTTGTTGCCTGCTGAGGAGTGAACAGAAACAGCAGTCTTAGGGAATTTTCCCTTCTCTCTTGCCAGAGGAGAGCTCCTTCCTCAGGCATCCCTTGCTGCCATCCTTCAGAGATTGCCCTGTGAGGTGGTAGCATCTTCTGTTTCTTTCTCCGTTGCTGCTTCTACCAGGATCCCTAGGCCTCCTACGTGGCAGAAAATAGCATGGATCATGTCAGTACAGATCTTGAGACTATTCTAATTAATCCGGATGAGAGAGACAAGATGCAATGGCAGGGTATATCACCTTAGACTTGGTGTGACGATAATGCACAATGATCAGTTACCCTGTTCAGGCTCAGAGGATGGGCAGAGCTGGCTTGCATCTGGTATTATGTTGTAAATACCTCTGATCTAAACATAAGCAATAGGTGTATAGATTTGGCAGTCTTCATGATGATAAATCAGCAAACGGATCACTGTTTAAAATGCATCACTTCCATTGTCCTGCCCATGATGTGGAAAAATGCTTTGAACCCATTCTGAATGGATAAAGGTATTATGTTCAAATGACTGGGAACTTTGGGCAACAGTGTAAATTTGGGCAACAAAGTAAATTGTACCAGAGAAGCATTCTGTACTCAGGGATTACTCAAGACAGTGGACTAAAATGATGCACTGCTAATCTTTCTGTTGCTCTTGTGTGACCTTTATTCAGAAAAGATGGACACCCACATAAAAGATTATCCTAGTGTGTAAAATCTAAGGCCCTATCCTGCAGGAAATATTTGGTAAGTGGATTCTTGCATGCTCTCACTCCTCTAGAAGACTATAAAATCTGCAAGCTTTTGGCAAAAGCTCCAGAAGTGAATGCAGAGATCATATTTTATGTCAGGACTGAAAACTGAAATCTCATGAGAGTAGAACTCAGTTTCTTCATTTTTTCCTTCGTCTCACAGACAGACAATTTTGTGGCAGAAAGGTCTGAAATAGCATACTGAAACCTGTTCTGCTTGTCAGCTGAGCTGCTGTGTCTCTGAGTCTCTAACTTATATATCAGAGAATATAATAGCAGCCACTCCCACAGAAAATTAGCTTTGCCCGTGTGTTAGTACTGAAGCGCAAGAATATAATATCATGCAAGGGACACGGATATCCAGGGTCTGGTTCTGCATTTCCTCATTTTACATCTGTGTAATTTGACTGACTTCAGTGTACTCACACTGGTACAAATGAGATCAGGTCTTTAGTGCAGAATTTATTTGAACTGGTGCAGGTGCCTTTTATATTTGTGCTCTTTCATTCAGCTTCCTCCTTAGATGTGGGTTCCACTACAAAAATAAGGCTGTGCCTGCACATGCTTTTCTATAAGTAGGATGGCTTTGTAATACTGGAAGTCTTAAAATAACTAAGAAACACGATATTCTCACACATTCTTTTCTAAAGCTGAGACATCTGTGATGGGATCACACGTTACTTGGATATCATTTATTAGCAAAGCAGGGAAATTTTCTCTGGAAATAATCTCCTCCCACAGCCCAAATGCAACTTTGAAAAATAGAGAAACTGCATGAAAAAAAAATAAAAAAATTAAAAATAAACCTGATCTTTTCCCCCATAAAAATATTTAAATGGGAAGCCTTAGCTTCTTTTCTTCAGAGTAGCTTGTGCTGTAGGCAGGCAGATGTCTCAGATCAAGGCAGGCCTCCATAACTGGTACCTAGTGATGATATGCTACTTAACCCATTTTCCCAACTAATGCAAGCTGTCACACTCCACTTCCATGTGCAGGCAGCATACAATAGCTTTATGGCCTGAGCACTTTTAAAATCAAACAACTCAAGGAAATTGAGAGTTATTTTTCTCCTCATCTGTGGGGAGACCTTTTATTTTCCAGAGAAGTATCTGTAATGCTGTTGGCTGAAGAGACACCTGCTAAGATGCGCCCACTCTACTGGGAGATCTTGATTCTGCTGACCAGTCCCCTCGTTTTGAACTGAACCTGAATCACCAAGGGTGGCTTTGTGTTCTAAGTCTAACGCATTCCCTGTAAATCCCTCCTTGAAAAAGAATAGACTGTGTTTAAGTATGTATGGATACAAAGACTTTCTTTCTCTGCACTGCCCTTGCTCTGCGTGAAGAAATTTTTATGGTACTGTAGAACATAATTCGATTTATGACCATGTGGGTGGTTTCAAAATACAATGATATTTTTTCTCCTGACATATGAATGTGTCCAGTGATTTATTCCTTCAAACATATTGAGTGACCAGCTCAAAACTTGGTTACTGCTAGAAACAAACAGTGGAAACAGAGGTAAGAAAGCCACTACCTTTGTCGGAGATTACATGGTGCTCACTGCTTTCTCATGGTTGCCCTGTCATGATAGAGCAGCTAGCTATATGTGTCCTCAGAACTTGCTATATACATTGTGGTCAGTAGTACATCAAATCTGTCAGAAAGAAAGGAAAAAGAGGGGGATATATGTTAAAAACAAACAAATAGGAAAAAGGGTTCTCAGTTTGACAGCTTGTGACAGTGCTTGTGAAGCAAGGCCACATAAATAATGATATTCCTTTTTCTCATCTGCTTTTGTGTAAGGAAGTAATTGCAGGTAACTTGAGGGTAAGGATATTTACTTTGGTCCCAGGATTTCTGGAAGCCATTTTGGAAATACAGTTATATATATATTTTTTGCAATGTTACAGTAAATTTAGTTTCTGTAGAAAAATCTCCACTATAAGCTTGCAAAAAAGATTTTGATGGCCATGGGACTGTATGCTCCCTCACATCCTCTACGAAAAAATAGCCATACATTCAATTATAGTGGTTTAGTATCAACATCTGAGAATATTTTGTAGCCTTTCTCCATGCTTCTCAGTCAGAAGTTACCAGGAGTTTGTAAGATCAAGTAAAATAGGAATGCCCTTCCTTAATAGTTGCATAATTTTGGCATCACATATGAGGAATATGGTTTCCCTCTAGTTTACTATGGCTTTTGCTGGACAAAGTTCTAAGCAGTTAAAAATCCATCATGAAAGAGCAAATTATCTGGTAAGGAGTGTGTGGTCACTGTGCCAATGCAAGCTACTTGCTCACACTGACTGCAATGAAAGCAAATAACCATGGATGACATTTATCAGAGCAAAGACACAAGCCTGAAATTGAAATTTTATTTATTTGAAGGAGGTTAAAAGACTCTCAAGGAAAATGTGTGGTGTAAAATTGAGAGATGCTTTATTACAAAGAATCCGTACAGATGTTGAAAAACAGTACAGAGAATATAAAAGCTGAGAACATTATTTACTTTTATCTCATGGTCCAGTGGGCAGAATTTCAAATGAGATTTCCTTCTCTGCAAGTTTATGGGATATTTAAAGAGGAACTGAAGGCTGATGATCACAAAAGCTTGAACCTGTCCATAATCGAGGGATAGCTGAGCAAGAGGATAGGCTTTTCTAGAAGTGTACTTGAAGGTGAACAGAAAATCCCTTTTAGAAATTGTTGGTGTATCCCATACCACAAACGTGGCCTGGAGGATTGTAGCAGGCTTTGTTTCCCTCTGATGTGGAAAACAGAAACATGCTTTACAGACTATTCCAGAGCACTGTGCATGTAAAATAAAGCTTATACACAAATTATCAGGATTAGAAACTCTGCTGTACCATTCATTCATTCTCTGTGTTTCTTTTGTGCTCCTTTTGTGCAAGGGAATAAAAATGCCTTCTGTACCCCATGCTTGCTGATGTGCAGCAGCTTGCTGGGTGACTTCCCATTGGAGGAGTAACTGAGGACACAGAGCTGGGCTTTGTCTGTGGTGAGACCTACACTCACTGCATTTTTTTTCCAAGAAACACTATTTCCTCGCCATATTTTCAAGAAAATTGTCAATACACTTATTTCTCAAAGAAAAAGCACTGCTTAAATGATAATAAATACACTTCCTTCCTTCCTTCCTTTAGCGATGAAATTGAACACCACCATGACATCACTTTTAATGCAGTATCATCATACTACACTGCCTTCAGTCTAGATCTGTTCCTTGGGTCTGGTTTGCTTTGATTATACATAGCATAGTCCCCTGTGAGTGAATTAGAAATGTACAATAGAAATCTTAATTAACATTTCATGTCTAAATTCTTACTTTGCTCTCAGAATATACAGGAAACGACTGATGCAATTTATATCAATACTCAGTTTGTGAAATGCTCCTTTAGGAGGCAATTTAGTTCACTTATGAGATGAGTAAGCTCATGTAGCAGAAATGGGACAATGCTCAGGACAAACCCTGGCAACAATTTTACTCTTTAAAAAAAGTCTAAGGACTGCAAAGACTCCCGCTCCTCCTCTTTCTCTCTTCATCCCAAAGGCCTTTAACTCCACTCACTTGCAGTGCTCTTTAAAATTCTGTCATAAATATGGAAGCTGCCTAATTCATCCCTTAAATATAACGCTGTTCAACATGTTATCGCATCCTAGAAGTGTGCAAGTCAGAAAACCAAGGGGTAGGGACGGCAGAGAATCTGCAAGCCCTTGAGGAGGGACGCAATGCTACTTCCAGCCTTTTGCCCTAGTGCAATCCTTGCTTGGGTACCAAAGACAGGATCCAGTCCTTGCCAAGGCTGCTTGCCCTGAGGTCAAGCAGCCACAGTGCTCCTCACTGACCACACTGCATGCACTGTGAAGAACTGACCTTAGTGTTTTTATCTCAGTACATGAGCTTTTCAAAGCCTTTTGTCAGCTGTTTGATGCACAGAGCAGAGCTATTCTAACAGCAACTGGATTCAGGGAGGACGTGGTCAGGTGGTTTCCAGGGCTTATGAGGCTCCTGGCCTTGGGAAGGGTGTGAGCTCTGGCTGATGTCTCCTCTATCATGCTGAGTTCTTGCAAGGTTTGAAATTGGTGTTATAACAAGTGTTCAGGCTTGGGAAAATATTTTGAGGTCAGACCTGAAAGGAGGAATAATGCCCTTTTCCCAAGACTGTCTCTTTCCCACAGGTGTCTGTAGATAACCATAGGGTGATGAAGTTGATAAGGTAATTAAGTTGCTAAAGGTAGGCAGCATTTGAGGACAAATCTGGTAGCTGCTCTATGAAGTGGCTTTGGTTGAAAGCTGTGTCCTGGTGGGGTAAACTGCACAAACTATGCCGCAGAACCAACTACAAACACTTTCTTGGCACAGGGAAGAGTGTCAGGCTGATTCACAGGATCATAAGTAGGTTGTGGCCTGAGAATTGCTTTATTAAGCAAAGCTGTCAAAGTAGGAGCTTGTTTCTTTGGAAAATCAATTGCCCTGATTCAGGTTATATAGTGCACATACATCAGTCCCAGAGCAAGTTTCTCAGCAGGCAGGCAGCCAGCTGGCTGGCTGGCTGGTTGAGAACCCCTGTGATTTTGACAACTGGTTGGGATTTCCTTGCAGTTCCTAGCACTGTACGGCATTTGATTTTTCATAAACAGGTGTTTTCCAGAATTCCTGAGTTATTTATCCCTTGTTATTTAACTAAAATAATTGCTTCTAATAAAGAATAGCCAAAAACCCAGAGCTGAGTCAGCACTCTATGAGCAGCAAATAACTCAGTGGTAATTTTTAAAATGCTGTCCACCACTAATCAGTGTCAGGTGCCTGAAATAATTCATCTGACTGGGGAGAAAAAAGCCCTAACATTTCATTTCTTTGAGCAAACATGCACTTGATTTAATAGAAGATGACAGTAACTTCTGGTATTTTTAGGAGTTGCTATGTGCTGTCCTTTAAGGAGATCAGCAGCCAAATGGGACCTGAATTTTTTGAATTGGATTATAGCTGCTTCCTATGACAATACCGGCAGTGTAGTCCTGTCTCAGGATTTGTTCAGATGTTGTCTTTAGGCTGATGGTGAGAATTTATGATTCAGTCTAATGGCACGCCTAAATGTCAGTGTCTGATCGTTTTCAGGCTGGTAGATTTCTTTAACGCTGCCTTACAATAATTTTCTGGGAGGCATCTGAGTTTGTGAATTAGCTCTCATTTTAAGTCTGGCCTGTGATTAAAATTAAACTTCTATTGTTATTTTGTTGAACTTGAGAATAGGCTTATTATTTTTTTTAATTCTTCACTGTTATGTTCAGGAACATTTCTATACTAAGTTGTTTTTTTCTAATGAAAAATTAAAGTGTTTCTTAATATTTATCTTTCCTTCTCTTCAGGCCCTTTCAGCGGAAACTAATCAATAAATCATATGCCTGTCCACAGATAGTTACAGATGTACCTAAATCTGCATTTTTGGCCAACAAATTATTCAACTGAAAAATTTTATCCTGTGCTCTTTGAGGTAATTCTTCTTCAGAATATTGAAAGAAATCAGCACCTCAGTCTAAATGCAGAACAGTCTCTGGTGTGTTATTCTCTGAAATTTTGTAAAATAAACTATTTTCCTGCTAGTCAGAGATCATTTCTGGAGTTGCATGGGTATGATAAAACTAGAATTCTATCATCTAAATGTTATTATTTTGAAGTATGATTAAATATAAATAAGTAAGTGCATAAAGTGTACTGACGGAATTAAGCTTTCCAAACAAGGTTTTAAAGAACACAGCTGTCCAGAGATGCTGCCTGACTGAGATGTGTGGGACATGCATGAATCACAATATGAATGCTGTAGAAAAATCAGGTTCCATGCCACAAAAACAGCATATTACACTGAAATGAAAAAATGGTGTCGTGGCTTGAGTTGTTCTATGTTCCATGGAGGTTCTAAGGAGAAAGAAAAAGAAAAAAGTTCTTATGGAAACTGGAAATACAAAACATGAACTCTGGTTGTCCCTTTAGAAGAACACTCATATCACCCATCTAGAGGTGGCCCTTTACATGTGAGGGGCAAGAATGGCAGATAAAACATCGAACTGTGTCTCCTGCTGATCAGAAAATGCAGAAAGGGCAGTGATCTGGATGCGTGAGTGAGGGAGCACGGAAACCTCTGGAAAGGCAACCCGGTATGCTAGGAGCCGTGAAGTACGTGACAGTGCCCATGGCTAGTATGGGTGGGGAGTGGTTGGTTGCCAGTGGAAACTCTGAGTCCGTGCTCCTTTTCTGCTGGTTTTCAGACAGATCAGTTTTCTCTGACCTCTAGAATTAAAAGAAAGATGTAGGAAGGAAGAGCTTTCACGTGATAAGAACAGGAGTCTATGCTGCATGTTCTGGATCAAAACAGGAAATGTTTGCTGGCACTATCCGCTCCGTGTTGCAGCTCCCTGATGACCAAACTTTCGAAGGTATGTTCTCTCTTGATCTCTGCCCTCCAGGTTATCGTGAGGCTAAAACAAGCTTGTTATCCCTTCATTTATTTGTTTACAAGGAGACTGAAGAACTGTTTAATGGGTAGAGGGGAAGAGGGTAATACAGAGAGTAATACTGCTTGTCTTTTCCTCCCTCCCCCCTTACTTTTCTCCTTGGTTAGTTGTTTTTCTCTGTAGGATGATGAGGTCAGTATCCAAACTTACTGTTGAGTTTTTCTTGGCCAATTCATTTTGGATCCCTAGTATTCTTTCTTTTCAGAAATCAGTCATGGTTTAATCCTTCAATGCCAATGTGATTATAGAAAAAACTATATTCCAGATGAGGCCATAGAGGGCCTTAAACAGTAGAGTCACCCTTTCCCTCAGCCTGACAGTTCAACTAGCCTTGCCAACTGTGGGAAGCCACCAGCACCTATTGATGCTATCCCCAGACTTGCTGAGGGTGCACTGCATCCTGCTGCCTGGACTAATGGTGAAGATGCTCAATAGCAAGAACCCCAATGGATCTACTGAGAAATGTCACCCCTAGTTGATTGCTGCCTGGACATTAAACTGTTGTCCCCTACTCTTTAATCCTGTTATCCAGCACAACTTCTTGTTCCCCAGGACTGACCTTATTTCTAGATTGGTTGTGAGAATACTGCATATCAAAAGCCTTGTGAAAGTCTGAATATACTTCAATACTTTTAACCTTGACATTCATTTTTTATGTATTTTTTTACTTTAAAAAGCCAAATATTTTTAAAGGGCATATATTACTTTGGAAAAAAAAATGTAAAAAGAAAGACTGTATCAAACTTTTGTAGCTTTCTTGCATGACATTTTTAAGTACTGTAGTTTGGAGTACTCCCAGGCTTCCATTAGAATTGTAAGACAATAAAATCTGTCCATGGTGGCTGCTTTGAAAGCTACAATACCCAGATTTGCTAAGTAAGGGATAAATTCAATATTGCTCTCAGATGATGGCCTAGAGACAGTTAAGGGAGGTGGGATCCCAGACAAAAATACAGAATTATGAAGAACGACTGCTTACGTGGGTTGACAGTGATAGAGCAAGGGGGAATGGTTCTAATCTAAGACAGGGGAGATTTAGTTTAGACATTAGGAGGAAGTTTTTCACTCAGAAGGTGGTGATACATTGGAAGGCATCCAAGGCCAAGTTGAATGTAGCTCTGGGCAGCCTGGTCTAGTGGTTGGCAATCCTGCCCATAGCAGGAGGATTTAAACTAGATGATCACTGTGGTCCTTTTCAATCCAGGCCATTCTATGATTCTATGAACTACTGAGCCCAGACATTTGGTGATGATGGTGTTCACCTTCAGAATGAAAGAGAAAGCATGAAAATTGTATTTTTAACAAAAGTTAAAATAGATATAATAATAATAATAATAGAGACAAATCAACTGAAAGCTCAGTAGTAATTGAAGAGGTTTATGAGTGAACTTTTGCTTAACAAACTACCAGGTGCTGTGTAAACACATATTACATTAAACTTGTATAACCGGAAGGACAAATTTTTTGGGAACATTTGAGGTAGGGATCCTAGTGAAGGTGACAGGAGAACTTCAATCACTTCGTTTTTTTCTGCTAGTTTGTGTTGCACCAGCTTTTCACAGATGATTGCTTATGACCACAGCCACAACTTTGGAAGCAAGAAGTACTCCTTGTCCCACTGTCCTCAGATCCCTCAGGCTGCAGCTCTGCACAGCACATGCCTAAAATGAAGTCTGCATTTATACTGGTTGGGAAGGGATCAGTTCGAGGTGCAAAAATGTGCTTAAAATTCAACAAGTTCATCCACAGGAGACTTCTATGTCCTTCTTCATCCTTTAACTGCCACCACAAGTTTTGGCAGCACTGAGGGAAAATCCCAGGTAGTGGCTGAAGAAGTCTGTGAGAAAGGCTGTACCTCACAGAGCAGGTGTGAGGCACTGTGTACAGGCCTCCCTGCTCCCCAGGCCCTCCCTGATGCTTCTGTGCTGCTGTGCTGTGCTGTCAAAACATGAGTGTCTGCTCCTTGTGGATCTTGAAAACATGTTTTTAAGCCCCAGCCAGTCAGCACTCTGTGTTTTCTGTCATCTTAATCTGGGTTTTAATCTGCTTTATCTCAGGTGACAGAGGTTCTTTCACAGAAAAAAAATATGTTCATTGCTTCACTTCAGGTGAGTGGAAACAATTTGGCTTTGGCTCCCTTTTCTGTATTAAGTCATACTGGCTTTAGTTTTGTTTTCAGTTTGCATTGTATACTGGTGGGTGCATGATCTCCAGAGATGTCCCTCCTCTGCTCCCTCTAAACTCTGCTGCCAGTACAAAGTCACACAAAAGTGACTCAATCCATTGATTCTCCCCAGCTTTCAACTAAAGCAGTATGTGATCTAAGGGATGTTTATGACCTACAAATATCACAAAGCTATTCCTTCTTGAGTGTTCAGTATGCCATTTGTGAGGATGTGACTGCACAGATTTTCTGCCTCATCATGCAGTTGAATAGCAACATTCTGTGCACCTTGAACAAAGGCAGAGGGCATTTCTGGTAGGCTGAAATAGGACTGTTCTGATGGTGACCAGTTGGTGTTGGTTTGCTGGTAGAGGGGAACATTGGGGTGGTGAGGAGCACTACCCCTGACTCATACAGAGCTCACAGGTCAAGTAGTGCTGGGCCACTGCCAGAAGAAAGCTCCAGCAGATAAAGCCAAAAGCGGCCGCTGTCAGTGTTTCCAGCAGCACTGTTGTTTTCTTTACTTCATGGCAAAAGAAAAGAAGCTGAGTGGCAGCTTTCGTTAAGCCATTTCCCGGCAGTGTGCAGGATAAGCTTATTTGGAAACAAATATATCTTTCTAATCCTTGGCTAAGAAAACTTGACATCTATCCCTACACATGACGCGATTTCTCCAGCAGGCCTTCCTATACATATTGCAGCCAGGCCTGTTGCTGGTGAGGTGCTGTAAATGTAATGTGGTGGTCTGTTTCTGTTTTTCTGTCCTTTTTCTTTTCTCTTTCCTTCCTTCCTCTAATCTGTGTCTTGCTTGTAGTGGAGAGTGATAAAACAATATGTGAGTATAATGGGGTATATAGGCACCTCCGAAAGTAATGCCTCTTATTTATCACCATGGAAACGACAACAGATATAAAGAGTAGAATAACACTATTTGATAAAACACATTCTCTTCTACAAAACACTCTTTTCCAACACAGTTGCCAGCATTACCTATGCATATTAGTTTCAGCAGAGATGAACAAGAATGATGAACAAGAAATATGCACCAATGAGGGTGACCCACAGTCACTGTTGCCACTGTGGAAACACTATCCACTGCTTCTCTGCACTCACACCTGCTATATGGGCTCCATAAACACCCAGCAAGCATTGATGAATGTCACTGGGTGCCATTTTTTTCTACATGGAGGAATTCAGTGACACATCTTTGCTTCATATGCACTTCCATGTCAGATGTCATTTTGTCAGACTGTCTATCTGCTGCCATCTGTCACATGGCAATAAAATGTAATGGAATATCGGTAGGAAGATTCAACTCTGCTATCATACCACCAACACCCTCCAATGACACTGTAGATGAACAGAATAAAGCAGGAGACATTACTTTTGGAGCAACTGTCATATATTTTAACATCTTCTGTTTGACTCATGTTTTCCCTCTCTGAACCCCAGGGAAATCTTCTGTGTGCAGAATACTGCCTGTGTTTGAAAGGATGTATTTTCTGGCACTGACCAGGAAACTAGAGGCAAAATAAGAGATACATTCCATCCCTCACTCTTTTCCACGGCTAAAGCCATCATCTTCACAGACATAACATCAAAAACTAGATTTCACAGGTTGTCGTTATATAATATCATTACATGAATAAAATAAAAGCTCAGATTTCTTTCACTCTGGAATTTGAGCTGAAGTACTAAAATCAATAAAAAGCTAGATGTAGAAAGTGGAAAAATGCTTTTGAAGCATCTGTAGTACAGAGAAGGACCACTTCATGAGCCATAGCAATGGTGTTGCATATTGCGCATATGTATATGCAGTATATTTATGCATGCAAGCATTCTTTTCTAGATTCTTGGGGTTTTCAATGTCCTGCATCCCCAAATTGCTTGGGGATTGTTCTATCATGGAGGAACAGTCATGGTAAAGCACAAGCATGTGCACCTGACTTGTGCCAAACAGTTCATTGTTACCCATGTGTGAGACTGTGCATTGTGTCTTACTACAGGCTGCTTTATGTCCTCCCAGCA
>PPHD01023367.1:0-12487 GCA_002909625.1 Bambusicola thoracicus
GAAAGTGAAGTTCTTGATAAAAATTGTGTATCACGTAGAGGAATTGTAATGCAGAAGTTCTCTGTACCCCGCTCTGTGAATTGCTTCCTTAGTCCTAAAGATTAAACATCATTTGAGACAGACACATAGCAGGCTTAAGCATGGCTGCTCCTGAGTACTGCCTTGGGTCTGGCAAGCAGATTCCCTAAAAACCTGCCTGAGCTTGTCAAGGTGACTTTTAGTGAAAAGAAATCTGGATTACTGCTTGTAAGTTTGGTCTGTTTGTTTTGCCCCACATATGTATTGCTGTTCTCAGGACAACAAGGGCAAGACAGGGTCGTACTGCCGTCAGGCACCATCCTCGCAGCTCTGTCCTGTAGAACCCCTGAAGGGAGCAAAGAGAGCAGTGCTTGGCTTGTGTGTCCTCTTCAGAGTGTCACTCTCAGTCCCTCTCTGCATAAACTGACCTGATCTCATTCATCTGGCATTTCTCTGGCTGCTGTAGCAGTAGCTTACATTGTTGTTACGATGTTACAAAATACATTTTTCAAGAAATTGTATTCTTATTATTCTTTATTATCCAGGTCCTTTGCCTGGCAGGAGCATGCCTCAGTGTCTCTTGCTTTGCAACCTCCCACCCTGCTCTTTTCCCAGCCACACAGTGACCTGGTCCCTTCAGTCATGCTCTCTGCCTGTCCTGATGCGACACCAGCCCTTCCTTGAAGCCTCCCCCCCGCCCTGATATCCAGCTTAGGGCTGCCCTTAGCTGTTACCCGTGTAGCTGCCTACTCCTGCCTGTGCTCGCATTCAAGTTTCGCGTGCACAGGAGTGGAATTAGCCCAGTGTCGTGTCCGCCTGGCTTCCACAGCTCATCTGCAGTGACCCTCAGCTTCTGAATTCAGATGTATGTGGAATTTCGTGCTGACTTTATTACAGACAGATAAAATATGTATTTTCTTCTGTAGGCTTTTTCAACTAGTTATATCTGCTTCAAAACTGTTTTTATTTGAAAATGCTGTATCTGTTAGCCAAAATGTGAAGCAAGAAACATCTCCATCAATAGAGAGGGGAGGATTGTGAAAGGAAAACAAAGCCCCAGCAAGAAATCTATGCCGGAATCAGACATTAAATCAAACTCTGATCACAAAAAGGATATATTTGCCCTTTAAAACCTAACATAAATTGTTGGTAGCAGAACAGCATCAAGTTGTTCCTCCAAAAGAAATACCCAAACCTTCAAGGCTGCCTTCTTCAAAGAGCATAGACCTGTGCTCTACACCCTACAGGCTCAGCAGTCAGTGACTTCACCTCCCAGAGCCTTTCTGGTTGTTAGATCTTAGGCTTCCAGACAGCTTAATAAGGAATTCCTTGTCCTAGGTCCCAGAGTTTGGCTAAAGAAATGCCACTTTGAAATATGACAAATAGTGATTGATTGCCCTGCAGGACCAGAGCCAGTTGATATAAATCTGCCTCTAACACAGATGTATAAACACTGGGGCATGTGACGTATGTTCTGTGCTCAGGAGCCAGATGCTCAGGGAACTTAAGCAGAGATTATACTGGAGTGGTACTGGATCGAACAAATTGACCGATCAATGGAAATTAAGAAGCTTTCCCAGGTCTCTAAGTCCAGTGGTTGAGTTGTCCATTGCTGTCTTTCCACATGGTATTTTTGAACACAGTAGAACTTTGGGGCTTTTTTCCTCTGGTTCTTCATAGTTCATGTGGTCTCCAGACCACATTTCACAGCAAGGGTTCACTGCATTTCGCAGTACGTTTGCCAGTGTTGAGGAGAGAGGCCTTTGTAAGGTTGGAACTTGTTTGTGTTGGCTTTTTAGGACATATCAGAGGTCTCATGAATGCATCTTATGCCTCTGACTGGTCTGGTTTTTGGCAGTGGGCGTTGCCAGCCAGATGGGACTTTGGGAAGACGTTGTCTTGCTCTGTTCTGTGGTGTGAACTCTGTTGATCTGAAGCCTGCAGAAATGCTTGTGTCTTTCCTCTTTGCTCATGGTAAACAGATTCAGATGTCTGTGTTTTGGTTGCAGTTTCCTTAGGGAAACCTGGTATCGAAGTATGGAAGCATTGCCTGTTGATGATCGTTCTTGATATTAAATATAACAGTGACTCTCTGTTGCACATCTGTGTGCTTGGTAGGATTTGCTGTTACTGTTCTTTTGGCTGAGAAAGGTGCCCTGTGCAGCACCTTAGTCTGCCTTGTGCAATGCTCCTTTCTGTACATATTCCACGCGACGACACATTGCAATCCACCAATCTCATGTCTTAAAAAGCATAGGACCGGGAAGCTTTGCAATTGCATCTTAAATGATGGTGGTGTACTGGTGTTTGTTCTTTTTTGTGGGAGAAAGTAGGAAAAACACTGTAAGGTCTATCTTCAAGCCAGAAGAACCCTAGAAAAAATCAGTAGATTAGGCAAATGAAAAGCTGTTTTTTTCTTTCTTTGCATTCACTGAAGTACTTGTGGTATAGCTGGAGAAGTTAGAGCTATCTCAGGCAGTTGTAACTGATTGTGAGCACAGCTGTGCTTCACCCTGCATACTGTCGCTTCAGGATCAAGAGGATTAAGGAGTGAGGGAAATTTCCAGTGTGTGGTGTAGAAGACAGACTTTGCAAACCGTAACAGGTAGCATCAGTAGCTGGAAATTTGGAGTGTGGCCTGACCCCTTCTTCTTACTGTGTCAGTACAGGCAGTCTGTGCCGAAACCCTCAGCACGCAGCGTGTGTGCCAGTGCTGCAGCTGCAGAAAATGGTGAATCTTCCTGTTCCTTCAAGGCTCTTCTCCTTCTCTCTCCCCTGTTCCTCTTAGAGTGTTTGTGCGCTGGTGAAATGGGGGGAAAGAAATCTGTCAGCTACTCAACAGGTAAGGACAGCTAAAACTGTAGAGGCTTTTTCATAGGGATTGCATTATGTACTTACTTAAAACCCTCAATTCTTAAAATGACTAAACGACTTTACTGCAGGATTTGCAGCTGTGGTGCGTCACCATTACACCACTTGAGACTTTCTTTTGTGTTGTAGAGATCTCACTGGCTGGAGCATTTGTTCCAAACCAGTTCGCTGTCCTTGGAGTATCTGTAGGGGAGACACTGGTTTAGAACTGATATGATTTGCTCTGAATTGCAATGCATTTTCTGTTTTTAGGTACTTAGCGGGCTTGCTGCTGTCTTCTTCCTGAAGCTCTGTCCAGCAGTTCTGGTGTGATCCACCAGAACTCATGCAGTGCAAGCAGACAGTAAGCACTGGAAACAAACTAAATGTCAGCAGTGGGATGAGCAGCAACGTCTTCATTCACTAGGTTTATTTTTATTATGCTTTTACCTTTTTTCCAAACTTTCTCTCTTCTAAGAGGGAGCTTTGTATTGCCTCCTTAGCTGCCAGAGGCTCCATGCCTCAAGGGGGGACTCATGAAAGCAGGCAAAAGGACAAGAAGGGACATACAAGTCTGTGGCAGCCTTAAGGGAACCTCAGACACCTCATGGCTGCTGCGACCACCTCTCCTGCTCACACAGTTGCAGAGACTGTGGTGCTCTGTGCGGGCTGTGTGCCTGCCAGGAGATGAGCAGCAGGGATGCTGTGGGCTTAAGAGTTGGTTTGTGGCACCCATCGTCAGCTGGCAGCGGTGTTTATCTAGGCCAGCAGGGATGCAGGGAGCGAGTGACTCACCCAAGGATTCATGCGCACTCCCCCCTCCTCCCCCTGTCACAGCTGTGGCTTGGTCATCAGCCATTTAGGAACTAGCGGCTTTATTTGGTTGCTGTTTGCAGTGGGCAGTTTCTGTTAAGGCTGTTGATTTTTATCAACTGCCTTAGAAGCTCAACGGACTTCAGAGGAAACTTCGCATTTTCTGCCTCTTTTTTCCCCACTCTGCTCTCAGAGCTGACACCCAGGAAGCTGATCTGTAGTGGATTCAGCTGAGAAGGTGAGAACAAGCAGATGGGCTGGAGGCAGAAACTTCCTTGGCTGCTTAGCCAACACCACAGTCCTGCTTTGGGTACTGGCTGACAGTGTCAAGCCGAACTGCCCGCTCCGGGCACCCCCTTGGCCACGATGACAGATGGTCTGATGGCTTTGCCCCAGCCAAATTGAGAGAGATGCGTTAAGTGGTGTGGGGGAAATGCGAAGGACAGGAATTCCTTTAAATAGCAATAAAGAAGAAAACCAATTGCTCTTTGTGACAACAACAGGGACTACCAGACTGACTTTCTGTAGAGCTGCTGGGTGACACGGTCAGCAATGCTTCGGGCTGCTGCTAGGGTTTATGGCCCATGAAGGAGAACAGCCTCCCCTGGGCACTGCTGTGCTGTCCTCTGGTCCCCTGAGTCGAGGCCTGCTGAGCTGGGCTTTCTCCTCCTGTGTAATCCTGTTTTCCTTGCACTGCTCTCTCCTTCTCATGCTCTGTTCTTTTATTTGTGGCTTCCCTCGAGATACTTCCTGAGTTGCCCTCGTGTCCTGCTCACGTTCCTGGCTGTGGGTGCTCTTTGTTTGTCTTGAGAAGCACGTTTCATGCTGGTATTTACTAGTGCCCGGAGGACATGCTTTCTAGGCCTCCCTGCCCTTCAGCTGCTGTCTCATCAGATTCTGGCCTGTGTTGGATGTAAGCAGCTCAAGAGACACACTGTTTCTGTGTTAGGGTTGCAGCAGTCAGACTTCTTTAGCTGTCTGCCAGCCTTACCTAAAAACTGTAGTGTTGAGGTGTGCTGCAGAAGAACCAGAGGGGAGAGAAGCTGAAAAAGGGAGATAGCTTTGGTGGTGAGATGAGCAGGTCCCAAGTTGTCTTTGGCAGGACCAGCTGTCCACAAAGAGATGGCAAAACGGAGCATGTGGGGAAGCACGTAACTTGCAGCCTGCTGGGAGCGGTGGCTGCCGGAGAGCCTTTTTGAACAGGGTGTGCTGCAGGCTGGATCCGAGCTCTGTGCAGCATGTGTGGGGTTGTGGAAGGCTGCTGGGGCTCTACTTGAGGAGATCACGCTTAATTGTTTTGCATTAAAATTCAACCTGCGCGTGTCAGAGTAACATCCTGAGTGCGACACAAGTACTCCTTTAGACCGGGGCTGAGGCAGTGTGCTGGGTAGTGTGGGAGTGGCTTTCTCTGCCACTATTCCTCCTGCATGTGTTCTGTAGCAGAGGAGGCTTTTGTATTCAGACTTCAACCTCCTCCCCCTCATGCTCCCCCCCCTACCCCCCCTTTAAAACTCAGTCTCAACAGAGGAAGTTGCTTTGTAGTAGCAGTGTCCGTACTTTAATAATTGCTTCATGGTATTCTTTTTCTTCCTGACAGACCTTCCTTTTCCTCTCTCTTTTTTTTTTTTTTTTTTTTTTCTTGGGATATGCAGCAACTTAAGACCCACATGCTTTGAGATCACACGAAAGCTATGGTCCTGTCTCTCAGATCTCAGCCAGCTTTTGTTTGCTGGGCAGTGTTTGTGTGGGACCTCATCAGTAAGCACTGCTGTTCTGGGTTGGTTGGTCTGTCCATCACAGGGTTTGTCCCTTGGCAGAGAGATCTGTCATCTCTTGTATTACCTGGCCTGTCATCTCTTGAGGTTTGTCAAGTATCAGACTTGTTGATCTGGTGCTGTGGGTTAAGTGCCAAAGCGCACCATGTAATTTAGATTGAAACAACAGCCAAAGACATTTTTTGGGGGGGGTGGAGGGGGAGTGGGAGGCAGAAAACAGTGGGTGGCCTTAAAATTAGTACTGCGGTAAAACATCAGCACTGAATGGCCCCAGACAAACAAGATCTAAACCGATCTAACCCGAAGCATTAAACATTCATCAAAACAAGAAATGAACTTAGCCAGAGAATAAATCAAAACTGGAGCACAGCAGCTGCGTTTTTGGAACAGAGATGAGTCAAGCACCTTTTTCCCAGGAAATGCAGAAGCCGGCGCAGGGGTGGCAGGGAAACTGCTCAGCTCCATGCGGCTCCGTGTGGCAACTCTGCCCAAACTGGGTAAATGCTGGGGTTTGTTTGCTTAGTTTGCATCTCTACTGAACATGGACCTTGTAAGAACACTTGGTTAGGTGCTAGTAGAGCAGTAACGTAGGATTTCATGCTTCCCGGTGGGAGAGGGGACAAGGTATCACAGCAGTGGCAATGCTGCACCTTTCGCTTCTTGCTCTTCTTCCTTTGACGAACCGTTACAAATCCATTAGACGTGAACTGTGTTGTTTCTGCCTTCATTTTTCTGTGGAAGGATAAAAATCAGGTAGGGAGGGACTGGAACTCTGCAGGTCTGAGTTTGTTCACAGATTTGTCGCTGCCACGGCCTCTGACTTCCATACCTCTGCCGTTGCTGACAGCAAGTTGAATGCGAGCCAGCAGCGTGCCCTGGCAGCCATAGGGCCCCACACCCTGGGGTGCACCAGGCCCGGCACTGCCACTGGGTGAGGAAGGGTGTCCTGCTGTGCCGTGCAGCCTCAGTTCCAGCACTGCGTGGGGGTCTGTGCCACTGCTTGAGAAGGACAGAAAGCTATCGGAGAGTGTACAGAGCATAGCTATGAAGATGATGAGGGGTGTGGAGGGCAAGGTGTGTGAGGAGCGGCTGTGGTCCCTGGGTTTGCTCAGCCCAGAGCAGAGGAGCTGGGGGGAGCCCTCATGGCGGCTGCAGCTCCTTACAGGGAGTGGAGGAGCAGCGCTGATCTCTGCTCTGTGTGACAGTGACAGGGCCCGAGGGAACAGCATGGAGCTGTGTCAGGGGAGGGGCAGCTGGGGGTCAGGGAAGGATTCTGCCTCAGAGGGCAGCGGGCACAGCCTGAGCGCTGGAGTTTAGGAAGCGTTTGGACAACACTCTCAGACATAGGGTTTGGATTTTGGATGGTCCCATGTGGAGTCAGGAGTTGGACTCAGTGGTCCATGTGGGTCCCTTCCAACTTGGGATATTCTGTGATTCTATGCTTTTGTTTCTTCTATCCCATTTAAAGATAGAGGAGAAAACCTTGTGCTTCAGAGCTTGTCAGGCTGTGTGTTAAATGTTCGCTGTGTTCCCAGAGATTCTCTGATAAAAATTAGCTGTTCTCTTACGGAAAATTTGTTTGTTTCCTAAGACAATTTTTTCCCACGTGAGTATGCTTCTTGTAGAACCTCAAAATTTCAATTTTCCCCAAGTCTCTCTTTGTGGTCTGTAGCAGTAGGGACAATTAAAGAGAGATCTGCAAAGGGCGGTCAAGAAAAGCGCTGCATGGTTCTGTGCAGGGTGAGATGCTGCCATGTCTGTTGCTCTGACCATCTCATTGCAGAAAATGCATGGAATCCCTTGAAAACACACTCTGTGCTTATTCAAAAAATCAATTTTCCCATCTTAAACTTTGCAAAAAAAAAAAACCAAAAAAAATCTGTTGAGTTGCTGCTTACTTCAGTATTCTAATATTTGATCTCAAACATGTTCCTGCAGCTTTCTAACCAGAAAGCATTGTTCAGTGTGTGTGCAGGTTAGCACTGTGACTCCTCTTCATCCCTCAGCCCGCAGTCTCTACCTCCTGCGTGCGGCGCTGCAGCATGGTGACAAGCTACCCCCAGCCCAGTGCTCCATGCTCCAGGGTGTGGATGTTGTCTCACGGGGCTGTGGCAGGATGGAAGATGTGGTTTGAGCTGCAGCATTTCTTGGTGTCTCCAGCTTCCTGGATCTGTGGGGGAGCAGAGCACATTCTTCCCCTCTGCTCTTCCTTTACTACTGTACTTTTTAGTTTTTCCCACTGCCAGGCAAGAGCATCTGGAGGAGGTGTATGGGGGCAGATTCTGCTCTTGCTCTCAGTGAAGCCTCTGTTATGCTGGTCACGTGAAACCGTGAAACAAAAAATACATCAGCTCCCCTCCCCCATGCAGTGGTGTGTTTCTTGGCTCTACCCCCAAACTAGCAGGTGAACACGTGACTTTCTTGTAAAATGCGGCTTAAAAATGGTGCCACTGCAGATGGGGAATCAGAGATGGGAGGGCTCAGCTGGGGCTGCCCTGCATGCAGCCAGTCTGGGGGCAGGAGGAGACATCTCCCCCTTGGGTTAGGGGAAGCTGGGGCTTCTCATGTGTTTGGGGAATGTGAGCTGCAGGATGTGGGGCCTCAGAGGAATACGTGAGTGACAGAAGGTAAAATGCAGGGGAGCAGGGTAAGCCGTGGCCCCACAGGGGTGAGGCGGAGGGAAGAGAAAGGGGGGGAGGAAGGGAAGGGCTCTGGTGCAGGCAGCATGGGGGAGCACATTTTGAGGATCTGGCTAGGCACATTCTCTGAAGGGTGCAGGGAAGTCATCTTATAGGATGCGTGGTCGGAGCTGACCATGACAGAGGCATGCATTAATTGTTGCATCTTCTGGTTTGGAAAGTTTATTCCTTTTTCTGGTTGCACTCATATCCCATGCATCTGATTTTCTGGGATGCACAATCTCTTCATCTTTTGAAATTGTACTAAACAAACACACTCGAACAGAGGTAAAATGCTGTTACCTCACAAACCTGCTGTGGCCCTCGGAGCAGAGGCCCAGCCAGGCTGGAGAGCAGGGTGGTTCTGCTGCTCTTGGTGAACATACAGTTACGTTGTGCTGCTTCTGTGTCATGGCTGTGACTGCTGCAATTGACGCCTTCTGTCTTCAACAGATAAAGTGAGAACAGAATTCCTGCCCTTTGCTGTGCTTTTGTCTGCCTGTTGATGCCTGTGGCTGCCTTTCTATCTCCCAAAGTCAAGAGGAAGGTGGCTGAGTGCTTGCTGTAGAGAGGTGGTGCAAGCGCTGCTGTAGGATGGCTCCCACGGCCTCCCTCCTTCTGCAGCACAGGCGTTCCTCTTGCCCTGAGAAGAGAGAAGGCTGGCAGAAGCAAGAAGCAGCTCTTTGCAGTAGCCAGTGAAGCAGGTGGGGATGATAAACACAGGGGGAGTTTTAGTGATAAAAGGGCAGAATTCTTGGTTACAGCAGCAAGCTGTAGGTACTGACATCTGGGACTGTAGCCGTTAACTCAGCACAGGAAGGTAGCCTCCTCTGTGAAATGTTTGAAACCAGAATTTTCCTGTGAGTGTCATAGTAAGCTCTGGAGGAGCACCCTTGCCTGCATTGCTTTGTTCTGAGGTGATCTCCAAGCCAAGCCTAAAGTGGGTGATTGCCCCGTCCATTTCCATATGCTGGTGCCTGCCTTTGCATTGCTGGCTTTGGTCACACCATGAGATCTGCTGCAGGCAAGAGCTTTAGCTGAATGTTGGAAGTTAGAGCTCCTCAAGGAGTTCTTCCTCTGTTGCTGTCTTTTGCCGCTCCTCGGTGTGTCTCATTTACAGAGAAGCATAGGTAGTATCAGGTGAAGTACCTCTCTGCCACCTGAAACCTGGAGGCTGTTGGCAGCAGCTGTTTCTGGTACCTTAGTGCACAGTGGGTGCTGCTGAGCCATGAAATCCAGGTGCCTCGTGTGTATGAACAGCTGTCAGCCTGCTGGGAGGAGCTGCTCTATGGCACTGTGTTGGAGGAACTGGGGTCGCCTGTCTGCAGACCTGAAAGAGACAAATTATATAGGTTGGACTGTAATGTAAGAGGTGAAATACCCAGAGTGGCTTTATCTGTGCCTTGATAGCAAGGAGAGGCCTGGTAGGCATGAACACAACCTCCGTGTGCTCACATTGTGAACTGTGGTTCAGTAATCTGACCTCCTGTGGCTCTTGAAGTTCCTGGAAAGTTGCTGTGTGTGTGAGCCGAGCTCCCCGCTTCCTCTTGCTGCACCCATCAGGCTGCTTTTCCTTTGCTTTGTAATGTGTGCAGTCGGTTGTATCCAGGGCGAGTAATCCTGAAAACCAGAGGACAGGGATTCTCCTCTGCCCACCAAGCTCACCTGCTGGATAAGCTGCAGGCATATATGGGGTAAGTTTTGCTGATGAATAGAGCAACATGCACGTGAAAAGAAAAGGCAGCAATTTCTACCTGACAACAGGTAGAAATTGCAATGGCAGAGATGCAGGCAGTAACTTTTTTTAAGATCCATCTATTTCAAGTATTTGTTATCTTCTTTCCTTTTGCCACTGTTGCACACGTTTGTATCTGCCTTCAGTCAGATTCTTTGTGAAGTGCGTACGACATGAAGAAATGCTAAGGAAGAGAATAAATGCACCTTGCCCACTCTTCAGGGCACAGGCAGGGATACGCGTACTTGAACCGTCTTCTGCTGTGTGACATTGGTAAATCTGCACAATCTGTACTTCTACATTACTTGAACAAAAAAAGGGGATGCAGTTCTAAGTTTGTGTGGTTTGTTCCCTTTAGTTAGTTAGTTTTGTTTTCCCAGGGCAGTAAGACCAGGGGGTTTCCAGCTGCTAATGTGTGGAAAAGCAGCTTATTTCAAACTGCAGGAGCTTTCTGGCTCCTTCTAAGGTCCATGTGCATATGTACTTTTAGGGCTAGTGTTACACTTGTGTGTGTGGAGTTGTTTATTTCTGGGAGGTCGGTAGAGCGTGGGAAAATGCTACTACAAGGTAGTAATATTCATGGTTTTGCTAGAGGAAACTCTTTGTCACGAAAGCATGTCTGCCAGCGTTATGTGAAAGAAGTCCTGTGTTTGTTTATTGTGTCCTATTGGCGCTCCGGCCTCCTGCTTTGTCAGTAGCTGAAGGCAAATGATGAGGATTTCACCACTATCTAGTTTCTCCAGCTTTCCCTGGGTGAGAGAAGATAACTTCCCCTTCCATCTTTACTTGCTGGCCCCAGCAGTGCCTTCTCCTTATGACTTGGTGGGGTTCCAGCAACAGAGATGTTTCTGGTGGCAGTGGGGGTGTGATGGGTGCCCCCTGCCCTTGGAACGTTGTGCTGCTGGGGTTGTGCTGTTAGAGGAAGCTTAAGAACAGAATTTGGCTTTCAGGAATGTCATCTGGATACAGGGCAGGGCTCCGTTATGGAGGTATTAGCAATAGCTGATCTTTGAGATGGGAATGCAGAAGTACCAAAGAGGAAATGTGCAAGTCCTGAGCTGCAAAGAGCTGGAGGGAGGGTGAGCGTTTGAGGAGAGTACTTCTGTGCTCTCCTTCTTGATGTTCTTCTTTAGGCATCTGCTGTGAGCAATTGTCAGAAAGAATATATTGAATCTACTTGGGCCTCTGGTCATTGTTAAGGGCTAACATCATCTCGTTTTTCAGAACTTCTGCAGAAGGGCAAATGGTGGTGATTTGAGACTTGCTGATCTTCAAGGCATAGCATGCTGCCTTTTGCCAGCTTACCTCAAAAGCTGAGTCATCTGCACTGTTCAACAGCACAGCAATGGGAAAATAGGGAATTGTGGGGGGAAGTTGATGGTTTGGAGTCCAGGAAGAAGGAGCTCGTTCGTTCTGCTGGGAATGTCTCAGAGAGAAAGTTTAAATTGAAACAAGCACCAAAAAGCATGAAGGAACCTGAAGGCTACGGCTAGCCTTGTGCTATTTGATGCAAATTCAATTTCTGCCTTGAAGTGACTCAAAAGATATTTTAGCAGCTGGCACCAATTGACTGTCTCCCGGAATTGGCATGATGACAGCAATCAAACTGAATTTATTGCTTTGGGTTTGATTCCTCTTCCGGACTCTTCCCATTCTCAGAAATGTAATCTAGAGTGTGTTCCCACAGGGATGATGACTTCAAGCCTCCTTTAGCAGCAGTGATGAAGCGTGGTCCTAGTGCAGGATGGAGAAGACAGGTGGAATGTGTTACCGAGCAGCCCAAGTAATATACACACCAGCTGAGAGCGGCAAGGTTGTATATTGGTACAGAGAGAAACAAGGCTTTTCCTTCATAACACAGGCTTTTATCAAACAAAGTGATTCACAACTAAGCACGAGTTGTGTTTCTTTTTGTTGTGCTTAGGAAATAATCTTCTCTCCCATTGGGGTGGATAAACTCGTAGGCGGCTACAGAAATCCCCTTTTTGTTTCTTCTTTTTTTGGAGGCAAGTGCACTAAGTAAAGAGTGAGCTTTAGGCACACGACCTCAGTACAGCTGCAGTTTGGTAAAGTGAGCAAACAAACACTGCAGTGGGTGTGCTGCTCTGTGCGTGGAATCAGTTCAAAGCCGTGCTGTTTTTCTAGTGAGGGCTGAAGGAAGCGTGGCAGAGCTCACTTTTTCCACCTTGTTTTCTGGTAGGTGTGAGGTTAATCGCTTGCTCTGGTAAATGTTGTTTTGCTTTATTTAAGCACCTGTCTTGTCCACTCTTTAATTTTCTTTTCAATGCTGTCTTCTGCTTGACAGAAGGAGCTATCAGGCGGGCGTGATTTTTGCTGATGTTTCTTTCTGGAACAATAAGCTTTGGTGCTCCGGGGACAGGTGGGGTGACCAGGGTGCCAAGGGCACGGCTCCTTTAACTTCCCTGCTCACAGCTTCTTTGGGCAGCTTATGGCAAGGCCCTGGCTGGGCAGCTGCCGATAGCTGAAATGCAGCCCCGCTCCACACCGCCTGGGAGCTGCAGCCCAGGCACTGAAGCCAGGACACCATTACATCACTGTCTTCCCCAGCTTGCACTCAGCCCTCGCCCCACCTGCTTGGAGCCGATTCCCTCCCGGAT
>PPHD01023369.1:0-12487 GCA_002909625.1 Bambusicola thoracicus
CCCCGCTCCCCACCAGCTCCGCTCCGCTCCGCTCCGCTCCGCTCCTCTCCCGCCGCCGCTGTCCGCGGTGCTGACGGCGCCCGCCCGGCGCCCCCGGCTCTGCCCCGCGCTTTCTGCGAGGACCCCCCGCCCGTCTGTGCCCTGCGGCAGCTCGCCGATCCCCGCAGCCCCTCCCGCGCGGCCCGGAGCCCGCGGAGCCGTTTCGCAGCAGGCCAGGAGCCTAGGAGCTGATGGAAAACCTGCGGTGTTCGTGCTTCCCCCAACTTGTTAGCGTTAAAACAATTCAAGGTGTGTGGGGGGATGTCAAATGTGGGGTGGCAGTGGCTTCAGTAAGGAAATCGGTGGGGAGACGCTGACAAAAAAGAGCTTCCTTGAATCGATGGTCAGTGGGATGATGTGAAAAGGTTTACTCATATGGTTGGTAATTCTTCACACCCTTTCATTTGTGACATCCCAAGCAGCTGGGGCTCCACTTGCGAAGATAACTGCATTCATTGTGTCTCTCTTACCGCAGGGGAAGCTGAAATGTGGCCTGTTCCATGTCACATGGCACTGTAGGAATAGAGAAATGGTAGAGTCCTCCCGTCAGCTGACAGCCTGCTGATCTGCTCCCTGCTCTGAACGCTGATGCAGAGTGCAGCGTTCCCAGGCAGGTGCTCATGGGGCTGGGCTGCCGTACTCACCTTAAAGCTGTGCTGTTCTTCTGTGCAGAGGCTTCAGGGTATTGCCCCCCTGTGCACAAACTGCTCGTAAGCATGTTGTCGGGCAGCCCACCAGATATGGTTTGTGGTGTCATTTTGTCATCCCACGTCCTGTCTCCTTCCCGGTTCTCCGAGACCCTGACTGAATGCCTGTGCTGTCCATGGCAATCAGACTCTGCCATGGGAAACAGCCCCGCATTCTGCCTGCAGGTGGGCAGGCCCAGGTTTAGCACAGTGGGTCAGTAACATCCCATGCTTTGAGGGAGATGGGTTTGCAGTGAATTATTCAGACAGTGGTACTTAAGGCCACAGCCAACACAACTGAGAGCCTCGGTGCCTCCTAATGCTCCCCTGTTCACACAGACTCTGGTGTGGCCCTCCTCTAAACTTGTCCTCTCTTAAAACATGACTTCTTCCTGCAGGGACAAGCTGCTATGAGTTGTTATGTGTGAATTAGGCTTTCTTATTCAGAGAAGCATTGTCTCATTGGGGTCATCCCTCACCCATTTGTAACCACGGGGTCAGTACTGCCAGGCTGTCCTTCGCCCAACCCTCCCCTCGCTGTGTGTGGGAGCGTTGCTTTTCAGTGCCTCCCTGCAGCTTCCCCTAACCCACGTGCCTGCTTTAGCAGAAGTGAATTACAGGTGGGACGGGGGAGGGTGGTTTTGGACTGCATCATGTTTCACCAGATCTGTACAGTTTTCATTGATTTTCCAATGAATAAAACACGAGCCTGCAGACAATCAAGGTCAGACGTTTGGGGACAGACAGCTGCCTCTGAATGAGGTCATTGCTGCGGGACACGGCCGTGCCAGCGCGCGAGGGCAGCAGCAGCACTCAGCATCCAGCAGGCACATGGCCGAGCAGCTGCCCTGCAACGACCGCCCCGCAGCTGGGGTTGGGCTGGGGGATCTCCAGAGGTCCCTGTGAGCCTCTCTGGTTCTGTGGCTCTGTGAAACGAAGTAACAACAAAAACGAGGGGATGTGATGAGTGTGTTTTGGAAGTTGGCAACAGCGCAAAGAAAATTAAGTGTCGCATGTTCACTTTGTGACTGGAAGAAGTGAATGTCTAAGGGCAAGACGGGACTGGGAGCAACAGTAAGAGTTGAAATACACTTCTGAAACTATAATTTGATGATGAGGCCACACCTTCAACTAAGATGGGATGATATGGATCAAAAGAAGAAATAGAAGAGGAAGGGTTTAGAACAAGGCAAGACATATGCACGATGCATGCCTGCTATTAATAATTCTAAGGAGCTCTCCCATGTGCTCGCCCTCTTGTACTGAGCTGGTGTAAAGGCCGAGACGTGCCGGAGCGGTCCCCTCGGTTGTGTCCCGGTACAGCAGCACCCTCCCGCGGTCACCCCCCGCCCCCGGCTGTGCCCCGCTCCGCCGCTGGGTCTGCAGCTCCTGCGGGCCGGGCGCTTTGTGACCCGCACAGCGGCGGTTGGCGCCACCATCTGCTGGCGAGCACCCAGATGGGCCCACCGAGACGCCTTCCAACGGGAGCGAGGCAGCACTCGGCCTCCCGCCGCCCCCCGCCTTCTCTGGCTGTTACCCGAGCGGTCCGGGGCCGCCCGCAGCAGAGCTCCACTCCCCGCGGGCGCTGCGGGCGCTGTCCGGGGCGCGGCTCCGCAGCTCCGTGCCTGCAGTGCCCCCCGGCGGCTCAGCGCAGTGCCGGCCCTCAGCCCCACGTCAATTACTGGCGGAATTCTGAGCGTATTTCGTGTAAAAACTCGAGCTTAACTTAGCCTCGCATACTGCTTTTCAACTGAATTGGAACGGTGTGTGTGTGCGCCCGCTAGCTGCTTCGAGAAACTAAGCTCCTTAAAGCGATGGAGAGCTGAAGGCTTGAGTTTGAGTGAATTTATTATCAGCTCAGTATTTACAACGGGGTCTGACCGTATCTCACCTGCGAGTTGTCTGCAGCAGCTGCTCCTACACGGCCGAGCAGAGCTCTGGGCAGCCCCAGCGTGGGGGAACCCAGATGGGTGGGAAGGGCCGGGACCGACCTCCTCTTTGGGGCGCTGCCTCTTTTCTCGGCCTCCCAGGCCTGCAAAACCGTTCTTACAGATCAGAGATATGGGGCCGGAACATCCCTTAGGAGAAACCGCTCTGAGAGCGATTTGAACGTCTTCGGAACGATGCCCCATTTGTTCCCTAAGCACCACGGGCCGCCCGACACCGACAGCGGCTCCGGGGACCGCAGGAAGGAAACCAGCGCTCAGAGAGCGGTGCGGGCTTTCTGGAGGAGAGTGACTCTCATCTGACGCTTCTGCACGCCGGGCCGTTCGCTCCTACGGACGGACATCGGTACCCGATGGAGCCCTTCCCGGACTCACGCGGTCGGGAGGTGGGACGGCGCGTTGCCCCGCAGGTGCGGCTGTGCGCCGGGATGCAGCCCGGAACGGCGCCGTCTCGCGAAGCTCATTCTGCAAACCGGGGCTCCCACGGAAGCGTCGCTGCGCGGCTCGCGCCGATGTCCCGCGCGGGCATTGCGTAACGCTTTGCGTAACCGGAGCGGCCCCGCGCCGACCGCGCGCACCTGGAGGGGGGTCCGCGCCTCCCGCACAGCCGCTCCGCCCCGCCTCACCTCACCCTGCGGCGCGGAGTTCCGAGCGCGGCGGGGCCGCCCGGCGGCGGTATGGCCTCGGGCAAAGCGGAGGGGGAGCGGCGCTGGGAGCTGGTGCGCTGGTGGGTGCCCGTGTCGTGGCCGCGGGAGCGGCTCCGCGGGGTCGGTTCGGGGGTCGCTGTGTGTGGGGGGCAGTCCCGGTGCCAGGAGGGGAATCCCGGCGCCCGGGGGAGCTCCGGGCGCTTCGCTGCGCGCGTGCAGCCCCGGCGGTCGGGCACCGAGTTCTCCTGCGGCGCTCCGGGCGTACGGCGCGGCCCCGCGCGGACGGCACAGCTCAGAGCTGCGGCTGCTCGGGCGGCGCTCGGCGTCTGTGGTGCCGCGGAGGCGGGAGAGGGTCGCGGACGTTCCCCGTCCCAGAGCTTTGTGAGCTTTGTGAGCTTTGTGAGCTTTGTGAGCTTTGTGAGCTTTGTGAGCTTTGTGGTTTGGGGAACTGCCCCCGTCTCGTGCGGGAGAAGCGGCGGCAGTGGCAGCGCTCTGCTTCGGCGCGTGCTCGGCTGTTGTAGCTGCACAGGGAAAGTCTCGCGGGCAGACACGGATGCTTTGGGCGCATCGTGGCTCTCGTTAGGGGGCCAGGGGTGCCGGGGCAGCGGTGGAGCGCGGTTACCCGCTGTTTCCTTCCGCGGATGGAGCGATGGCAGCGGCCGCTGGGGCAGGCTGACGTTGGGAACGAGCTTTCTCTGCATCTTTGTATCTTTAATTGTGTAGTTTGTGACGTTCGAGGCGTGTGACTTTTGAGCAGGGCGCTGTAGCTGTGCCGGGCTGCGAACGGAGCGGCTCCGGGGGGTGACGCAGTGCTGGGAGCGGCACACGGACTGCCCCACGTCCGGGGAGCGCGGCCGGGCCCGGGGCTGTCTGACAGCCACCGCGGAGGGGAATCATCTGAGGGGTTTTTTTTCCCTCTCCTTGGCAGTCCAAGTTTGCACCTTTTCTTGCAAACTTAGACCCAAAATGTTGTAACCGCTGCTTGACCCGGCTGTTCTGCCATCCCTCTTCACCCCCTCCTTCCGTCCCAAAAGACGTTTCGCTTTGCGTGTTGCTGCTTTTTGCAACAGTATCACATGCGGGAGCGGTCAGAGAACATTAGGACCGCAGAGCCTTCGCTCCCATCTCCCAGGAAGACCAGCAACTCGGTCTGTCCGGGGCTCTCCGGGATCCTCCCCAGCTTACTTCTGCCAGGAGCAGCTGCCCTGTGCCGTGCCCAGGCAGTGCCTCCAGGCTTCTCCTCCCTCTTGGCTTCCGTTTGTCCCATTTAATGGGCACAGGAAGTGAAATTCCAGGTGTGTGTGTGTGTGTGTGTGTGCATCCCCAATTGGTGCTACAGAGGCTTTAAATAATTAATGACTAGCTGATGAAATTTCATGTTCAGAGGAGGCTGTGTGAAGCACAGCTGAGATGCAGGCAGTGGAGTTTTGTGCTGGAAGATGGGAACAATGTCAGGCACGGGCATCTTGCTCACGTAACAGAGAGCCTGGTCTTCTTTAATCAAAGTAATAAACATTGATTCATAACTTGATTATCATTAAGCTCCAACATTGGCCTGGCATTCGAAACAAGGTTAGGAAGTCATCTGTGTGCTCCTGCAGCCAGTACTGGTGCTAGGGCTCAGCACACCCGCGTGTGAGCAGGGCAGCGGGGATGCCCAGTGCTGGGGGTGCTGGCTGTCACCTCGGGCTGAGGGGTGCTGGGCAGCGGTGCTGTGCCTCGGTCTCCTGGGGAAATGTCCCCCCCTGCTCTGCAACTGTTTGTGGTTTGCCTTTCTGTGCATGAGGAGCTGCAGTGGGATGTTGGGGAGGTGTCGGGGGGTGCTGCTCCAGGGGTGGCACCTGGCTGGGGCTGTGGGGACGCTGTGAGGCTCCGGGCCGGGCTCAGGTGGGGCACTGATTTTGTAATTTTGCCGCTTTCACTGAAGAACATGCTGCTATTATTACTGCCTGACTTGCAACTGCAAGCAGTGTTTCTGGGCCAGCTGCTCCCTGTACCCTGCATCTCCCTCTCTCGACAGCACCGTGCTAATAAATATTTCAGCCTTTCTCACTGTTATTTTTAGGTACGTGAGGGAGGGCCGGTTCCGCATCGAGGAGAGGACGCTGACGGCCTTCCAGTGGCTCTACTCCCCCCAGCAGCACCGCATCGTCAGCCGCGCTGACCTGGGCTCACCCAGCAGGTAACGGCACACGGTGCCCTGCGCCTCCCTTCGCCCCACTGCACGCAGCACATGCCGGCTTTGCTGAGCAAATGTGTTGGGATCCGGGGGCTGCCCAGCCCTGGCGCAGCTGTATGCGATCCCTCTGGGAGATTGTATGCTCTGACACCGTGATTTTGTTCAGTGCTTAAAGTTCTTTCCTTCGTAATGCCTTGGAAACGCATCTTGAAGCCATACTGTGGGTATGCTTGAGGGCTCCCTCTGCCTCTGGTGCCACACGCGCTGCTGTTGGATTAGATCTGAGTGGTGGTAAATTGTCATTCACATAAGAGCCTGGTGGGCCTGCAGGAACATACAGCACCATGTCCATATTTCTGCTTGTGCACTGGGCAGCCCCTTTCTGGGTGGCTGTGTGCTGAAAGCCTTTCTCCTGCCAGCAGAGCCCAGCAGGCCCCTGCAGCACGCCTGCCTGCAGGTGGGGGCTGCCGCAGGCACACAGCGGGACTGGGAGGAGGAGGCGGAAGGGCTGGAGCACAAGCTGCTTCCCGAGATGGGGATTCCTCTGCCACAGAGAGGCTTTGTGGGAACAGTCAAACTCACCGTGATTGCTATTGATTTTTTTTTTAATGAGTTTTTGCAAATTGCCGTCAAAGTTTGCATTAATCTCAGCACCCAGGCACATATATCTTCTGGAACTTAAATGCTTGTAATGTAATTTATAATTAGCGTTAAGTGCCGCTGGAGTTAATTCCATGGGTTTGATTTGATTTCCCAGTGGGCTGGGAGGTGACCCACAGCGATCTGCTGGGCTCTGCAGGGCTGTGCTGGACTCTGCTCTCCGGAGATATGGCAGGGCCTGAGGGAATGGCATGGAGCTGTGTTGGGGTTCACCGGGGGATGTTCTGCACCAGAGGGCAGCGGGCACAGCCCCGAGCTGCTGGAGCTCTTTCTTTGTGTGGTGATGGTGACAAGCTGAGCAGGAGGGTGGACGATAGGGAGGGTTGGTGTAGTGGGCATTCTGTTAGCTTTGTTACTGACACACGTCACAGTGCTCATCAGTCTCACCTGAGCAGCACTTACAGATGGATGGGGATGTGGAGCCCGATGCAGTTCTGCATACACCAGTGCTCTTTGTTCCACATCTGAGCTCGAAGACCTCTGCCCTCCAACCCCCCTGGTGCATACATATGACTTCAGCCATTGTTTAAAACTCATTTAATTTTGGTGGGATTGCTGGTGTGTGGCAGCGTGCCTGTATGTGAATATCTGCACTCTCAAAAGAGTCTGGGGAAAATTCCATAAACTAGAAGGGGTGGCCCCAAACCTGTCCCATCAGGAGGAACAGGAATTTTGCCTTTCATTCCTCTGGGTCCAGAGTTTGGCCCTGGGAGCTCTTCTATTTGCCTGGATGCAGTCTGTGTCTGTCTTCAGCTCAGCCACAGCAGATGGAGGGGGTCACATGAGGCTGAAATGTGCTTTACAGTGGAATTCGCAGATTTTTGCTCCATTTTCTAGCATGGTGGGGCTTTTTTCTCTCTTTTTTTTTCCTCCTATTTTTCTGCCTCTCTTTACCAAGCAGTCCTTCAGCTCTGACAGCTGCAGGGAGGTCTGTGGGCACAGACTCCAGCTGTGCTGCCAGGGTCACCTGGCGATGCTGCAGTGCCCCACGAGCAGCAGCTGCATGCACTGTCTGGAGCTCCTCTTTCCCGGCCCCCAGCAAGCGGTGCGATGCAGTGTGGGGGCTGTGGGGCTGCAGAGCACGGCTGTGCCCCCCCTCCTTCCCCCCTTCCCTCCCGTGCTGGTGCCTCTGTCAGCGGAGCACCCCCAGCCACGGTGCCATAGCTGCAGCTGCGCCCCGGGCTGCCGCGGGGCGGAGAAATCTGTTTCTCTGCGCTCATCCGACGCTGATGCTTGCAGTGTTAATTGTGCATAGAGGGAGCAGCCGGGAAATCAAGGTAAGGTGCTCCGAGTCCTTCCAGATCTGAACTGCAGTCGCAGTGCATGGAAGGATTTAAATAGCATGTGGAGACTGGGATGCAGATCTGTACGGTAAGCCTCTGACAGGAGATATTCAGGTCTGCGTGGCTCCTTGTTTTGATCCGGGATGGGCTCGGCTGGATGTCGGTGTGAGGCGCAGCTGGGAGAGCTATTGTTGAAATTCCTCACAATTCTGTTTGCATTTAAATAATGCAGTGAGCACTGGAGGCATGTGGGTGTTCTGTGTCGGGGATGGGGACAGGGGCACCTCCTGCTCACCAGGAACGTGCCCTCTGTGTGACGATCTCTTGGCGTAGTGACTGCCAGTGCTTATGTGAAATGCTGAAAATTCAAAGGAGGCGACTTCAGAAGGGCTTCTTGGTGCTCTGCTCATGAGAACTGTGGTAGCTGGTGGGGGCTTTGAGCAGCGCTTGGTGGGGTTGGGGAGTACCGTCCTGCCTGTAGCAGGGCACCTCACTGCCAGGGAGCCTGCAGAGCTTCTATTTGACAGAAATAGGACGAGGGAAGAGGCTGCCATGCTGTGTACCCAGGCATCCTCACCCTGCATTGCTCCCTGTGCTGGGGTGGAGGCACCATGCCCATGGGCACAGCGCGGTGCCTCCTTTGTGCCGCTCACCCCTGCGGGCAGAGCGAGTGGTGCCCGGCATGGGGCTGTAAGGGCTGCGTGTTGTTGGCATCCTTGTGCACGGGCGTGAGATGGATCCTGCTGTGTGCTGCCTTACTTCCTCATCTTTTGCATACTCCGGGCTCTACTCTTTTATTTTAAGGCTGCTTGTTGCTTTAGGAGCACAAGGGACACAATATCTGTCCCCACGGTGCAATTTATCGAGAGTTGGAAACAAGCCAGCGGGTCTAAATTCGGATTCAACAAGAGCTGTGCTTCCAGACGGCAGGCGGCCTCCCTGTGTGTGCCGCTTCCAGCAAACATTTCCCTCTCCCTTTGCTGTGGGTTCCTCCCAAAGGGCAGCTCGTGACAACCACAGCAGCAGCGCTCTTCTCTTTGAGACATGGCATCCTCCCTCCTCCCCCCGTCTCCGTGAGCACTGTGTGGCAGTGGGTCTGGGGGTGCTCGGAGCCCATCTGCTGCTGCTGCCCTCCACCTGCAGCCAGGCTGCTCTGCGCATCCTTAGCGGCTGCTGTGGAAACAGGAACAGGGCTTCAGCAGCAACGTTACCATGAGGCATTTTTTCCAGGAGCTAAAAACAGCTAATCCTCCCCAGACCACTTTCCAATTTCATGGGGGCAGATGAATCCCTGCTTACGCTTAACATCTGCCTCCAAGTTGGGTGCCAAGCAGAAGGCTGTTTCTTCATTCTGATTTGGATCTAGCCCAGATCTTGCAAACCTGCCCAAAATGGTGGAAAAATCCAGGTGATGTTGACAAGGTCTAGCAAGGTCTCAACGATCTTGTATCCAAACCTGGTGAGTCCTGCTTGCAGCATTTGGATGGAGCCATGTACAATTTTGGCCTTGAGTCCGAGCACCGATTGCTGCCTGAACCCGATCTCACAGCAGCGCTCCTGGCTGCAGGCAGCCACGTCTCAGCCACCTGCTCCTGGGCATTGGGGGGAGTGGGTGTGGGTGTCCCTGAGTGCGTTGCGCAGCAGGGGGGGCTGCTGCAGGTGTGTGGGACTGCATGGATGGCTTCTTCCTTATGGTTCCATTTAGGGAGCGTTTCCAGGGGCTGTTTGTATTAAAACTTATAAACTCCTAACTTCAAGCCCAAATGCGCTCCAGTCTAATACCATGCCTTCCTCCCACCCCCACATTGTGCCTGCCCTGCTTTGCAGTTTAAGCAGTTCTTTTTCTGTCTTGCCACAGTTTCTTTGCAGGCTGCTGTCGCATTCCCATCTGCTTGCTGCAGGAATGGGGCCGTGCGCTCCCTGCTCCGCCGGGTGCAGCTCTGGAGCTGCCGGTGCTGCTGGTCACCTCGGGGGAAGCAGCAGGACTCACAGTTTGTCCACTTTTGTCCTCCTCTAGTGGGAATTTTCCCACTGCTGTCTGTTCCTTGGGTAGGAGCACCTGGGGCAAGGCTGCCTCTCTTAAATGCTTCGCAAGCTGCAGATAATGCACGTGTTGAGCTTCCTCGCTATTTTCTGGCCAGTTGAGCGTTTTGCTGGGAATTAGCTCTCCATTTCTGTCTGGATGTGTGTGCAATTATTGCTCTATGTTTCAGGCTGATCCTCCCAGTTAAACCTCGGATGTAATGAGCCTTCTCTAATGAGTTTAACAAGCGGGCTTTAGATAAACAGCCGGTGCAGCTCAGTTCCTTCTGCTCCCGAGGAGCAGAGTGGCTCCGTCTGGCAGAGTCCTTCGGATTCCCCACACCAGGAGGGTGCCCGGTGGGTGTGCGGCTGGCAGTGCCGTGCTGCCCTTTGCTGGGGCAGGCAGCTGCCCTGCTCACTGCTGGTGAGAGCTGTGGCACCGCTTGGTACTGCGGTGCTGCCGGGTGAGGGATGGCTGCCTTGGAGAGCCCCACTTGCAGCCCCGGCCTCTGTGGGACGCTGCTGCTTGAGTCACTGAGTTCCTCACTTCATCTTACTCCAGCAGCATTGCTGTTAAAAATATTCCATGTACTGAGTCAGAAGTAATTCGGACTCCTTTCCTTTGCTCTGAGGCTGCTGATATGCGCAGCTTGTTCTTCCTGCCAGGACAAAATCTAATATTTCTGGGTGCCCACAACCTTCCTTAGAACCATAATGGAAAGATGAATGCCCTCAGTGCGCCACATGCAATATTAAAGCACTAATGATGCAATCCATCTCCCTCAGCCCACACAGCAGAAGGAAGAATTGCGCTACCCTTCCTGGACAGAACCCGGCTCTGTCATGGGGGCCCTGTGTGCCGTGCAGACCCCGTGCTCAGGTACTGTCACTGCTTCGAGCACTCTGTGCTGCCAGGAGCTGTGCAGGGCCGTGGAATCGTGCAGTTGCCCCAGGAGCTCTTGGAGCTGGGATCTCCGTGCAGATGCACGTTTCTGAGGGTGGCTGGGGCAGGCACAGCTGGAGCCTCTCTGGGCTACCTTCCATGCAGCTCACCCTGCTGCGTTCCTCTGCGGTGCAACTGGGCAGGGGAGAGGTGCTGGAAGCAACCCCACCACCCCAGCTTCATCCCCAGCAGGGCTGCCAAGCAGCCACGGCCCCAGCATAGGCTGGCAGTGCGCTTCCCTCTGTAAACAGGATCAACCCAGTAGTTTGTACTCATTAAGCTTTAATGGCACGCAGTTGTCAGCACACTGTTATTACTGTGTCCTCTCCTCCCTCCCATCTCACCCCATTGTTGCCTGCTCTTGCTGTTCCACCGTGAAGCCACCTGAAAACCTGGGCACCTCCTGCCTGCCAGGCCCCACAGATCCAGCAGGGCTTGGCTGTATTTGTTTGCTTGTTAACAATTGGATATTCATCCCTGTGCCTGGAGAAGAGCAGGTTGGGGCTGTGCGGTGAGCTGGGCAATGTGCTCTGCTGGAGATCCCCTGGGAGACTGTAGTTTTGTGTCACGCAGATGGCACCATGGAGGCATCTTCCCCTAGGCTTTCGTTTCCTGGATCTGGCTGATCAGTTCTGATATGGCTGCACCTGCTCTAGAAGGAGGAGGCTTTTTCCCTCTGTTTGTTGTGCCCAGCCGTACGAGCTACCTTGCAGGGAAGGAGCAAAGCAGGAATGTGTCCTTGCAGACAAACTCCTGGCTGTGCTGTAGAGGGAGACTGCCTGGGCAGGTGCTGCCCTGCACACAGCAGGGAGGTGCCCATGGGGCTGAACTGATGCTGATGGGCACAGGGCAGCAGACAGCCCCGCAGAGCTTTGGTTGCCACGTCAGGATAACTCTAGGCTTTGCTCGGCCCAAATGCTGCCTTTCTCTTTGTGTTTGTCACGGGGCTCCAGGGCTGGGTGCTCACTGCTCTGCTTCCTGCAGCCCTCACTGTTTGCCTGATGCCTCCTGCAGCTCCAAACCAGTGAGTTCACACGGGGACTGAGGTGGCAGAGCGAGATGCAGTAATTGGTGCTTAGAGCGCTGTAAAAGCACATTTCTACATGGAGAGTTCCTGTTTTCCTTTGCTGTCAGAATTGCTTCTGATGTGATGCCAGCTGTGGATTGAGGCTTCCCACGGCTACCTCTGCCCTGCCGGTGTTTGCAGGCTGTGCGGGAGCTGCTGCAGCCACGTTGTTTTGATGCAGTGCAGAGCTCAGCCATGCGGGGAAGCTCCCGCTGCTGTGTTCAGGCGTGGAAATGGTGAGCAGCTCTGGGCAGAGATCAGCTGATGTGTGTCAGCCAGGCGTGACCGCAGGGAGTGAAGTGAGTGCGTTGTGTTGCTGCAGCAGCAAAGGTTTGGTGTGGAGCAGGAGGCTGGGGAGGAATGTGCTCCACGGACTGTGTGCTCCAGGTGCTTTGTGGTGCCTGGGCTGCAGCTTCCAAGCCAGCAGCATGCTTTGGATTTTATATTTTGAAACAAATGTCCTTAAGAGCTTTAAAATACAAAGGATTTTCATCATATATCTTTTCCTTCAAGGAGAGATTAATGTGGGCAGAAAAGTGAGGGCTGGAATAGCAGGATTACAGTCTGGGCTTTTGCCCTAGATGTGGTTTCTCTCTGTAGTCCTCTATTTCCTCCTCCTTTCCCATATCGGGCAGAATCTGAGCGCCTCTGTGTAGCACTGTGTGCTGCTGTCCCATAGCCCATAGAGTGCACTGGCTTTGCTCTGGCTTCTGCAGTGCTGAGACTTTTGGAAGCACGCTTGGGGTTCCCAAGGCTCCCAGCAGTGGGGTGTGAGCTCCGTGGAGCTGCCGGGCAGGTGGTGTCACTGCTGGCACGACATGGCAGTGCTGCGTTGCAGTGGCTGTGCGGGTGCCCACAGCTGTGACACAGCTGCTGGTTTTACCTCCAGTGCGATTCCGCTGCGCTGCGGTGCCAAACGCTGCTGCGGTGCCGCGTGGTTCCGGCCGTTAGGAGAAATGCAATGTCTGTGCATAAGGCTGCAAAAAGCCTGAGGTCACAAAAAAAAAAAAAAAAAA
>PPHD01023370.1:0-12487 GCA_002909625.1 Bambusicola thoracicus
TGGACGTGGTGCTCAGGGACATGATTTAGCAGAGGGTAGTTAGAGTTAGGGTACTATGGTTAGGCTGCAGTTGGACTTGATGATCCTTGAGGTCCCTTCCAACCTGAGTAATTCTATGATTCTATGATTCTATGATAATGCTTTATTCTGTTCAGAATGTGACTTCCCTGCATCCCCAAGCCTAATGCATGGTTATGTTCATGTAGGGCAATATAGCAACGTGACTTCTTGATCATTGTATCAGAGATAACTTTTTGTGCACTATGACTGTAAACCCAGTTAGCAACAGACGTACAAAGGCAATGACTTCTCATTATTTTTCAGCTGCAGTATTCATTATCTCAACAGTGTGATTGGTATAAATTCTTGCAGAAACCTTTACCTCCCTATTCCCCAAAATACCATGAAGTGGCTTGATTACCTGACTTCAGAAACAAAAAATCATTTGCTTTCTACAAAGTCCAAGAGCCACAAGGTATGCATTGAGTAACAGTGCTAAGCAAAATACTACGCTATGTGCAAAACAAGAGGCAAAAGGCTAACTGCTGTACTGATGAGAACAATAATTTTATTTAGTGTTTTAAAGTTGAAGGTCAGTTGGTTTTCCATGCATTCAAGCATTTTCCTCTTGGGTAATTTCTTATGAATTCCATTTGAAATCAAGAAGATGAAACAAAGAAACATTTATTTTAAGATTAAAGTACAGTAGAGTTTTACATTAGGGAAGAAAATTCACAAAATATATTCTAAAAAAAAATGTTATTTAAAAACAAAACAAAACAAAACAAAACAAACAAAAAAAAAACCTCTCTCCACATCACTGACAGCAATACTTGAACACTATGTATCCTTTTAGAAATGTTTATCTATAATACTGTGGGTGTCATTTATCACAACGTGGCATGTCCTCCAAATAACAATGAATCTCTGCAGAAAATAAAAACACACATTATGTATTGATGACACATTAGGGGGCCATGTCTCCAAGCTGTCAGGAAAACTAATAAAGCAGCTAATACAGTACAGTTTCAGAAATGTTGGCTCCGAGTACAAATGTTAAGGACACTTCAGCTTAATAACTAAAAGAACTATCTTTTCACTAAAATAGAAAATTGAAGAAAATGATCATCTGCTCAATGTTGTTTAGAGAAGAAAAAAATGATTTATGTTGGAGTAAACTACAATGCAAATTTAAAATCAGTAAATGTACTAGTTAACAATTCTATAATTTTAATAGACATTTAAAACTGATTCAACAGCTTAAAATACATTACAGAAAGTGTCTTCTACAGTCTGTCAATTCCTACTATGTCCTTTGACTTCCATTAGCAGACTTGAGAACATCAGGTCTGAAATGTGTGATTATTTCCTCCAACTTACAAATAGGCTATTTATATTTGACAATTAATGTTCCTTTCTGATCTAGAAACATTTATTTAAATCTCAGTTTCTTATTAAAACAGTTCATGCAAGCTCCTGACTCTCAGCTGACAGATGGGAAATTCTTATAAGTAATTGAAGATTCCCTTATTTTGTAATGTTATATGCAATTGGTGACTGGTGCTTCTTTTTACACATTTTTTTTTTCCATTTTCCAGATGTTAAGCTGGATTTTGAATCAGCTCTCACTGGTCTGTATGTTGAATGAAAAGTTGTAATTACTGTGATTATTGAAAATCCTTCTGGTGTGTCAGATTCAAGAATATAAAACAAGGAAGTGCTATCAATTTCCTTGTTTCTCACTTTTTTGTTTTCTCTTTCCAAAAGGAAATGGTTTAAAATAACAAAAACTAGACATTTCAAAGTAGCTTCAGATGGTGATATTGTAGAAAACAACATCTGCATGCATGGAAGAGATATGTTGGCAAGTCAGATATTCTATTCTTAGAAAACTGATAAAATCTGCTGAAAATGATGTGACAATATTCATAATATTCTGAGGAACTGGAAATTTTCATCAACTAGATGAACATAGGCATAGAGAGATCACACAACTAAATCAAACCATTGAACAAAGCTGTAATGGACAGTAGTGCAGTAGTCCCGTTGCACGATGTTCTGACTGTCTGGGGCAAAAGCGCAGGGGAAGATCAGCAGCAGCAGCGTAGATGGTCTTGGGCATTGACAGGGTGCAGGTACTGAGTAGGTCCAGGAAGAAGTTCAGGTGGAAGCAGCAGGTCTCTGGTAGCAGGCCCTGGAGAGTCCGTCCGCATGCAGGCCTTTCGTAGTGAGGGACCTGATGGCAGACAGCTCCTCGGGAGGGAGAGCAGCAGCAGAGAGGCCATCCTTAGGCAGCAAGCAGGTAGAGCACAGAGCAAGTCCAGGAGGGAAAGGCAGGTCGAGAGGAATCTTTTGTCAGAAAACCTGCCTTCATGGTTGTTGAACCTTCTTTTATCCTCCTTCTTCCCTGCCTACGCGACATTCCTGGGTGCTTGGGTAAGCATCATGTGAGCACCCCCGGAGATGGCTGTCTCCCTTGAGATAAGTCCACACAAAAGACTGTTTCCTGGCCATTCAGCTGCCATTTCTCTCTCTCTCTCGTTGCCCCTGGCCTTGTCCATCTGTTGTCCCTTCAGACAAAGGATTTCCCAATCCTTGCTCAGGACTTGCTTGAACTTGTTCATCTTTTCCCTCAGTAAGCTTTGAGGCAATGGTGTAAAAGAGTGACGTCTTACACCAGGCTACTTTTATTTTATTTCTGTGGTTAAGAAGAGATGCTTGAAACACAAATGCTTTATCTCAGAGTAGCAAATGACTCTGGGCTCAGTCCTTTGAATCTTGCTTTCCTCTTGAAGGACTATTAATTGAAAATTTTCCAGAGCTGTGGAGTGAAATGGATAAACAGAATATTTTTTGAGACTCAACAGTGGCAACTGTTTTTCTCTGAAAAGACATTTGATGTAGAAATTTCCTGGTATACCTATAAACGTAGTCAGTGTTACTGCTTCACTTTATCTGTTAGAAATATACAACAAATCTGGGACTTTGTAATGGTACAATATTTCACAGTATTATAATTACTTTTAATGTATCTTGATATTATTCATTGTTATTCACGACCAACTGGGTGCACAGACTGACTGACTAGGAAAAAAGAAAAAATCCTTTAACTCTCCATAGGAAAAGTAACAAGGATACCTATGTTTGCACTATACATTTGTGCAAGTTTATTAATAAATAAGGTATGATGTTACTGTACCATGAGAGTAAGAATGACCATCAAAACTTAAATCTTAGTGAGGGCTGGCAGAGATGTTCAGGACACAAAGGAAACTGTGATAGGGTGCACTAATAAGAGTCTATGACTGATTTAGGATTCAGTCCCATGGGAGAGCCCTGTAGTAAGTGGTAAGTTCATGGGAGCCACTGTAGAAATAATTTCTAAGTCATGAATGTTGCATAGGAACAACGTCAGAATAGTCAACTTGAACTGTTCTTCTAACAGCCATATTGAAAGAGCAGATATATTAGCCTGATAGTGTAAATTTTATGTGGCATCATTTCAGTTGTCATAACTGATCTAAAATTTTGGAACTGGATACGAAATTTAGACTTCTTAAGTGGTTGAGGACATACCAATTCTGGCAGATGTTTGCTATTTATCATAACAACCAGTGAATGTCTCAGTGAATTAACAGGAACTATAAATTATTTTATTTGCAAAAGCAATATTTCTCCAATGTAGCCTGTAATTTCCAGTTGCAGTTGATAATGTTGCCTTTAGCTTTTTCTTCAATAGTAGGGGTAAATCCCTACCTTCAAAGTACTCTATTAGTCTTTAGACAGATTAAAAAAATCCCAGTAAGCAAACAAGTATACAAAGCTCAAACAAGAGAAGATACTTTCTCCATGTTGTTTATTTCCTTTTTGACCATGTTTTCACTGAATTTCTGATCTTTCAAGCTGGACCACCACTACAGCTTCTGTAGCAAAGTGTAATTTCACAATTGTATCAGCAGGGAGACAGATTTACATTGGTAAGAATTTAGCTCACTTTTGCTCATGTTTCTGACACTGTGAGCTTAGAACAGTTAATAACTTTTTGGAAGTTGCTATATCGTTTAGAAATATCAAAACTCACTTTATCACAGGCTGCTATATCCAACACTTTGTGAGTCTACAGTGTTCTGCAGCTCAGTGAACCTAGTGTGCGTCAAAGCCCAGCTTCAGCACATATTAAGATGTTAGAAAGATTATTTGGAACAAAAATGCTTTGACACAATACATTTCAAGAAACTAAAGTCTTGACAGTTGTTGTCCCCCATTTTCATCCTTATCTTTTTTTTGTCTACCAGTGTGGCAGAAGAAGAGCAGCTATAAGGAACACAGGTGGGAAAAGTAAGGAAAGGAGTGAGTCACAAATTCATGGAATCATAGAATAAGAGACGAGCAAGAAGATATAGCTGCAGATATTCCTGTTCATTGCAAAGGAGTTGAACTAGATGATCTTTAAGGGCCCCTTCCAATTCAAATTATACTATGAATGTATGATTCTATGATTCTATGCTCAGAACCCTGTCTACCCTGAACTTGAATGTCTCCAGGGATGGAAAATCCACTACATCTCCGGGTAACCTGTTCCAGTGCTTCACTACCTTTATTGTAAAAAACATTTTGTTTGCTTGTTTGTTTTGTTATATCCTATCTAAATCTCCCCTCTTAAAGTTTGAAATGACAGATCCTGATGAAAAGTCTGTCCCCTTCTTTACTGTAGCTCCCCTTTAGAAACTGACAGGCTGCTATCATGTCTTCCTAGACCCTTCTCATCTCAAGGCTGAACAGTCACATTTCCCTTGGCCTGCCTTTGTAGGGGAGGTGTTCCATCCCTTGGATCATCTTTGCGGCCCTCCTCTGAATGTGCTTCAACAGGTCCATGTTTCTCCTCTACTGAGGACTCTACATCTGGATGCAGTACCCAAAAAGAGGCTTCACCAGCAGAGCATAGAGCAGCAGGATCACCTCCCTTGACCTGCTGGCCACACCTATTTCAATGCAGTCCAAGATAGTTTTGGCTTTCTGAGCTGCAAGGCCCACATTGCTGGCTCATGTCCAGCTTTCTGTCCACTGATAATTCCAGGTCATTTTCAGCAGAACTGGGCTCAGACCTTTTGTCCCCAGGCTTGTATTGATAGTGGGGACTGAAGCAAACCAACTGCAGGACTTTGAACTTGGATTTGTTGAACTTCATGAGGTTCCCCCGGGGCCACTTTTCAAGCCTGACTAGGTTTCTCTGAATAGCATTCTGTCCCTCACACATATTGATCACATTACACAACTTGGTGCCATCTGCAAACTTGATGAGGGTGCACTGGATCCCATTGTCAATGTCATTGATGAAGATTTTAAAGAGCATTGATGCCAGTACTGGAACCCGAGGGACACCGCTTGTCACAGATATCCATTCAGACACTGAGCCATTGACCACTACTTTCTAGGTACAATCTCACAACGAATCCCTTGTCCGTTGAATAGTCCACCTATCTAATCTGTATCTTTCCAAATTGGAGAGAATACTGATAAAACCAGGAGAGATATTTTAGGGGACCACATCAAAGGTCTTGGATGATATCAGTGGCTCTTCCCTTGTCCACTGACACAGTTATGCCATCATAAAAGTCCACTACATTGATCAGGCAGGATTTACTCTTGGTGAAGCCATGCTGGTTGTACGATTTTATCTGTCTTGATACGTCTTCCAGGAGGATTCGAAATTTCAGGAAAAATAAGTAAGTTATTGTATTTTCTTATAACTTGAACAAATTGAGTTTAAAAACAAACAAGCAATAAACTCCTTTAATCATTATATATATATATTGTTGGAATAAAACCCCGAATTCATTTTCTCTGATCTTCATTATTTCTGCACAAGGTTCTCTGTGGTTTTTTTGTTTGTTTGTTTGTTTTGTTTTGTTTTGTTTTGTTTTGTTTTGTTTTAAACAGTGCAGAAAATAAGCCAGAAAAAGATGCAACTGTTGTAAAATTCCTTTGTTTTTGTTTTTTTTTTCTTTCAATATCTGTAAATAATTATAGAAGGAGGAAGAGGGGAAAGGGAGTATTCATTCTTCATTGTTCACCTGTGGAGATATTTGCTACTCTATTGTCTCAAAATAACATACATAGGCAAATTAAGTAGCAAAGAAAATGGAAAAAGATATCCTAAATAGTGCTTATATGGAAACAGAACATTGTCAACAGTATACTTTGTTATTTCGTGCTACCATCTTTGCTTCTGTGTAAGCAAAGGTGCCAAAGCCTCTTTCCCTTCCTGTGCAGCACTTCCTGTGGTTACTGACTGTCATTAACACCAGGGTTAGTGTAATGAAAAGCAGTAAGAAGCCTTTGTGAAAGGGAAAATTTTACTTACTGAGGGGGACAAAGCAAGCACACCACAGTGAAACATGAGATTGTAGTTCTTGCAGTTAACAACCTGGTTAAAAGAGCCTGTTGTCATCACCAGCTGAATTAAGCTTCCACTTCCTTCTGATTTTCAGCTTCAGCAGCGGCCATGGCAAACTAGAAGAATTTGTGAGCACTGTGTGGGTGGGCACTACTTAGAATAGGGTACTTAGGGCTGAGAATTTTAATGTAAGGTATGTGACTAAGTCTCTGAACTGATTAGAAAAAAAATCAGCCCAGTTTGTTTGAAAAACAATACAAGACAACAATAATAATAATAAAAAACATTAATTTTTAATCTTCTAAACATAATGTATTTTATTGTATGTTTTTGTACATCTTTGTTTTATTGTACTGTACTATATTTTATTATATTGTATTTTTAAATCCAGACTATGCATACATTTATCTCAGTTACTGCTGAGTAACTAGAAATGACAGCCATTATCCTGATGTTACGCTGTTGGACTATTTACCTAACTCATAAACTTATGCTCCAGTATTCAGATGGGAAAGGTGCAAGGAAAACAATAAGGAGAAAATGTAACAGGAACCATTTTGTAGAAAGGTGATGGAGAATTCCTGTATTTACAACTTAAGAACTTAATTTGTATGTCATAATTCCCACTTTGGGAAACTTCAGGAAAAAAAAAAAAAAAAAAAAAAAAAAGCTTCTTCCTCCCTTTTCCCCCGAGAAGAAGCAACATTCATAGGAGAAGAAGAATATATGTTACAAATGTATGTATAGAAAAATGTTATTACAGATATCCTTGAAGATAATGGTTACTCATGTTACTTGTTGCCTCATTATGTCCTCCTTAGCTATAAAACTCTTCACCAGCAGTTGCAGGCCCACGATTTTCAGAGTTAAAAATTAAGATGGGATGGAAGTAGAGAGGAAGATGATATTTGGCACTATATAACATGGAACGTCGAACAATAATTCTGTTCTATTATGAATCTCGACAATGCTATACTGTCATGAATAATACATATCCCATCTGATTGCAAGCAAGATGCAGAGTTTTTGCCTGTCAGGAAGAAATAACATGGTTCTGAGCCAAGCTAATATTCTATTCTATGAAGAGAGCGACTCTTTACCAGTGTGGCAAAATTCTGGGTTTAGCATACTCAAAGTAAAGATATGTTTTATAATTAAGAAAAGTAGTTGTTTATTATAATGTAGTTCTAGGAAAGGTACAAAGGAACTTGAAAACAGTGATTTGTGTCGAATGTATCTTACGATAAATGATTATTTTGATAACTTTTTCAACTGGAGAATTTCAATGGTGGCATGTTATTTTTTGAAACTGAATGGGGCATTTTGATTGCTCAATTTGAAATTATTTTCATATGTGAAATATTGTTTGTACTATCCAGAAGGTCAGTATTAAACCGAATCAGCCACCTTTTAACCAAATACATTTTTCTGATGATCAATAATACATCTGGGAAATTCTATGAAACTTCACTTTCATTACAACATCCAAAGGAAAAAGAAACCACAGGCTGTTCTTTATGAAAATAGAAAAGCTGATTTTTTGCTTGTTCTAAATTTATTAAAAAGTACAATCATAATAACACAGATCAAGTATTTATTGATCTTTTGCACAATTTACACTTTCCAATGTTCTGGGAAAATCATTGATGTCAGTTAGTTTTCTCTTTGGTCACAAAAATAAATAATGTTAGTTTCCAAGCACTACCCAGCAAAATAAAATAATAAATAAAATAAAATAAAATAAAAAATAAAAATAAAAAGAACCTTAGGGAATGACAGAGCTGGCACAAAATCTGTCCTGGGGTAATCAACTGCATAAATGTAGCTAAACATGTGCCATCTGTGAAAGAGTTTGCCCAGCAAAATCAGCAGCATTTCTTATACAACATATCCAATTGCTTTGGAATGAGGTTCTGTGCAGGTAAATGCATAATATCGGAAGCTCTTGCCAGTTTGTTACACTGAAATGACTGAAACAGACTGCATTTTGTGTAGTGAGTATTACTGCAAAAACTGTTAAAAAGAGAAAGTTCTAGGACCTTATTCCATTCTCCAAGTGACTTGTTTACTCATAAGCAGATGGTATTGCAACCACGGGGTACCTCAACTGATACCTTTATTGCCCTAATAAGTAACAGAAAGAAACACCAACAGGTTTCTATCTTGTTAACACAGCAGTATGTACAGACTAGAGATGAATGCTGCCAAGTGCCAAAGGTAACAAACTAGATGGATGCACTGGGAGCACAGTAAACTCATCTGCCTGACTGTTTTCAAAGCTCTGATCTTCCTTGCATTGCCACTTAGCGCATAAAGCCTATGCTTTTATTCTTATACTTTTATTCTTATACTTGAAAGCAGCCTTGATTTTTAACCCATTAGAGACTTTATTTCTCTATTATAGTACCTGTTTGCTCATTGATTTTTGGTTTGTTTGCTTGCTTCTCTTGCCTTCTCAGGGATAAATAGTATATGTGGCTTAGATATTGGCCACAAGTTATGGGAATCAGAGTACCTATGTCTTGAATTTTTTGAAATACTACAACAAAAAGACTGGTAATAATTGTGGCACAAATACATATAGGTGCAAGAGTACTATTCTGTCATGCCCCTTCATAGCCTTCATGGACAGATCTGTGCCGTTCTGCACTGCTGCTCTGCTGCTTTGGGATCTGCCTTGCTTTAGTCCCAGTAGCTGGGAAGAAGGTGGAACAGGTTTCTTACAGATGAAAATAATCTTGATGTTACATGCTATTCCCATAACACTATCTCTCCTTTCTTACAGGAGGTTTGAGTGACCTTGGGTTGTTGGAGCCAGTTGGAAGTAGTTGGAGCTGGTTGGAAGTGGTTGGAGACAGCTAGAGTCATGTCTCCCTATCTCCCATGCTCTGGTGACAGTCATCTCCTGGAGAGAACGGCTGCTTGCTAGTGGCATTAGCGATCATGGCAGACCCTGGAAAGAAGGATTGGCAGCCCCTTCCTTGAGGGACTGGGGAGTCAGCCCCTCAAGGAGGCTGTTGCCTCCTCCACAAGGCCCCAAGAGGGCAGATGGTGGTGGTGAAGTTAGAGGAGAGAGACATCCCCAGAGACCCAAGCATGATCTTGGCTGAGGGGGACAACACTCACCTCAGGCAGCCTGTTTCTCCCACTGGGGGCTGCAGGGCACAGACTTGCTGTGAGCAGTGAGATGGGATGAAGGGGCACAGTACTCTTAGACTCTGAAATGAATGAGGTTTTCTGTACTGATTGGATAATTGAGGCTCTTAGGCAGATAAAACATAGATTCATAACTGACCTATATGCAGTGTTCCTTGTGCCCAGAACAAGGTTTAGAGTGTAGCAGTTGCTTTTAGAACTGTATTGAGTGCTAAATTGTTTAGAACCAGCTTACAGTTGGTCCAAATAAATAAAAATGATGGAAATCATGGATAGTGATGTGAATGTCCTCAACATTACCGGTTTTCCTTAACATAAAAACTCGTGTTTGTTTGCATTACTTGTTCCCGTAAATATTTATGAAGCAGCAATATCTGAAGCACAGCTGCCTCCCAAAACTGATAAAGTATATTTGGCTTGATACCTTGTCTTGTCCCCTTAATATACAATAGTAAAGCATTTAACAAGAACAAAATGTAAACAAATTTATCCAGCTAGTGTCTACGAATAACTGAGTTTACATACTTACTGTTTACATCATACTTACCTTTTGTCCAAAAGCAACTAACAATCTGTGTGACTATTTTGACTTATGTGTTTTCTAGCATCCATGCCTATAGGAAAGATCTAACAAGTGTAAAGCAATATGTAAATTGTGTCAACACAGATGTCTAAAAGTGTCAATGTAATCATCTGTATGATCATTTATTGAAATTGCTTTGTGACTGCTCAAATATAATTGAGCCAGACATATTCCAGTACTCTGCAGCTTTCTGCTCAGAAAAGAAGCAGGTACAGCACAGCCTGTGGCAGTGTTTGCTTTCTTCTCTCAACTTGTCAGTATCTCTGCTCTGAAGGTACATCACTGAAGTCTTGTTTTCTCCAACAGTTCTGTAAAAGGCAGTTTCTTTTTTTTTTTTTTTTTTTTTAATTAAAACAGCAGTAATCAAAATATAAAGAAAACAAATTCTGTCAACTGTGAAAATAAGAATACTCTCAAACACAAAATCTTCCCCAGAGAAATTCAAAGTGCTGGAACTGTGCTCAAATTACTTTATGCATCAAGGGAGAATATTTAGTTGTTTTAACAATAAAATTGTATTTCAGAAATAGAGATGCGTAAGTATATCCAATTTTACACGTTATATTACTCAGGAACAGTGTGTTGTCACCTGCAGTGATAGTGTAATGGATGAAAAGTTCTACAAATATTAATATTCATCAGGTCCATAAAACTTTGACTATAATCAAAATTGTGATGTATAACACTGCCATGTATGCATCTGATAAGGTAGATTGCTGACATCTTCCTGGCCCTAGATGGCACTCTTTGAGCTAAGTTGCCCTAAGAAGCCTCCTCCATGCTTCTTGAGAAATAAATAAAAAAATAAAAAATAAAAAAAAAAACCTTCTAAAAAATTAATAACAGAGCTGATATTTTCTGTCTAATTAGTATTACTGAAGAAATCAAAAACAGTGCTGACATTTCAGTTCCAATATTTTATAATGCAACTTGTGATTGCTCCTTAAAAAAAAAAAGTAAAATTTGAGTCTAGACTTAACTTTCATTCATTCATTTGGTTTTGCTGAAAAACATTCAACATTCACGAATTCCAACCATCTCTGCTTTTATTTCTGCTTGTGCTTGTATAGTTACACTTTAGGGGCTTACTGCCATCAGTGATTTTCCATAACAGTACATAGGGTATTTATTTTTGCATTATTACTCAAATAATAGTCTTTTCTACAAGATTTGTTAGCCTTTGCTGGTATTTCTCCCCATATAGTTCTATATAGAGAAGATAAAAATAAAAAGCATTAATGTTTTGTATTTTTTTTTTTTTTTACATGAAGACTATTTATTAAAACAAAGAATATACATTTTTCACAAAGAGGTTCCACAGAAAAAGTGTATTTTGGCAATTATTCCCATCAGATAACTTGAAAAGTGTTGTGAAATACACTCTTTCTCCACTATCCATGATATCTGCACATAGCTGGCTGATAAGATACAGTTTTAAGTGGAAGTCTCTGTCCTTTTGGAGAGGGAAGTGGAACCAAAATGAATGCCTTAGGGAAACCCAGATAGACTGGGATGCTATATTTAGATAAGTGAATCAGATATCTGTGCGGCTGGTAAGTGACATTGCTATCTAGGATTCACTGATCATATTAATTGGATTTCCAGGGCATAATTCATTTCATAAACATCAGTAAGTCAGTAATAATTTGTCCACAATAAAAGCATTCTCAAGTACCAAGCATCTAAGTATTCAAGCATCCAAAAACCTTCGCAAAGTTGGAAGATATATCTTGGATTTTATGGAATGCCTGAGGAAGAGAGAAGACAAGAATAATAAAGACCAGCCTCTGTCCTCTGCCAGCTGCCAAACTGACAAATGCTTCTTTTGGAGATAGTGTTAGAAGTCAAATAAAGTATGTGAAGTTGGAGAAAAGGAATAAATCACATAGATAGAAATGAAACTGCATTTGACAAAAAATGTCTGCAACTCAACACTTCCCAGTCACAACTGATTCTGTTAGTGAAGTAGGAGGTCATACCTAGAGACTTTTAGCCTTTCAGTAGACCATTAAAAAAAAAAAATAATAAAAAAATAATTCCTTCATGATAGGAAAAACACTGGCATCTGCAATATGAATCTTCTCCTAAAGAAAGCATAATTTTTAATGCAAAAGAAAGATGCAGAGCAGCTGTAGGATTATTTAACATTCCAAACTTGACTTGACCACTTCTGAATGTCTGTTCTAAGTGAATATTTAGTAGTGCAGCTGGAATTGTTACTGATTGGAGAAATCTACTTTGCATTGAGCATCTTACTTTCCTAGAAAAGTGTCTCACAGCTTCCTACTCAATTTATCTATTATCAGATCTAACATTTCTCAGGGTTCTTTTCTTTCTCTCTCTTTTTTTTT
>PPHD01023371.1:0-12486 GCA_002909625.1 Bambusicola thoracicus
AAGGGCTGGATCCAGAGCTGGGTCCTGCTCAGAGCCACATGGGAAGAACTTTCTCAGGCATGGAGATCTCGCATCCCACCCAAGGTCTTCCCACCCTCGGGATGATTTCCCTCTTCCCCTTCATGCCAATTGCATTTCTCTTGCCATTAGGGTTTGTGGCTTTGGGCTTTGCAGCCAGACATGCCCATGGCTTGTTGCTTCTTGCTGGTCAACCGTGTTCAACAGACTCCTCTTGGTCTGTGAGGAGGAGACCCAGGCGTGCACCACAGCAACAGGTTTTTCTCTCCTGCGCAAACCACAGGGACCACCGAGGACACGGAGACCCAGATCATTCAGCACGTACCTGCCCTGCCCTCTAGATGCCGACATGGGAATCCAGTACAAGCACACACTGAGATTTCACCTTCCGTTAACATTGCTTTTATCTTCCACTGCAGCATCTTCCTCTTCCTCCAGAAGCGCATTTCCATGCTTGGTCCTCCAAGCGCACAGCGAACGTCATTTGGGCAAGAGACACAATGGTGACAAGGGTACAACCAACCAGCCTTGCGAAGGCTATAGGGACATGCTGATGGAGAGGCAAGAAGAACCCAGCCTTTCTGCCCACCAGACTTAGCACAAGATGGAGCCATCCCCCTTCCTATGAATAGGCTCCCACGTGAGCTGTGCTCAAGAGTTAAATAAGTTACCATCCCCTCACCCTTCCCTCTTGAGGAAGCAGATGGATTTATGTCTCAGTGAGGCTCACCTGGGGCACTAGTACACCTGCCCTGATGAGCACTTACTCACTGGGTCCCCAGCTGCCCCCAGAATTCTCACCCAGCAGCTTTCCCTTCTGCATCACCCCCTCCAGCTTGATTTAAGGCTGAAGCTTTCACTCACTCAGCATCCTTCCTTAAGTATTTCTCAGGTGACTGATTTCCTCCTCCATTTCACTAAGGGCACCCAGCTCACGCTGTTCTCCCACAGCAGAAGCCAGACTCCACTTGTTATAGCCATCCCCAAACAACCCTGTAATATCTCCCCCCCTCACAGCAAAGGCAAAGCCTAGGGAACATTTATTAAGAAACAGGCGCAGTAGTTTTTTTATAGTTAAGCTTGGGTCATTAATCTCTATCAAGAGCTTTCATAATCTTCCTCAGCCTCACCGTATTTGTTTAACTCTCTGATAGTCACTCCACGGGTCTTGGGATAATTGCAGATTAACTGCTTTTCAGTATTAATGGCTCTTCATTAATGCTTTGGGCTCTCCCCACTCCAGAGCCTCCAGCTTCCTACAGGCTGCCTGGTGCAAATTACTTCCCTTTTGTAGTTTGAGGCCAAATACAGTGAAACGAGCCCAATTCTTTGTGCAATGGCTGTTTCTTTTTAGCAAAAGGCTGGTAGAAAGAAGGCTTTTCCTGGTGTATTTCGGAGTAAGAGCAATTCCTTTGCCAGGAACAGAGCGGGGTCAGGCAGCGTCTGTGCCAATCTAGCTTAAGTCTTCTCAGCTGAATTAAAATTCTCTTAAGAGCAATCCCCTTCTTTGTCAGCTCACTGAAATACTAATTCAGGGAGCTGGGAGGCTCCTGAGGCTGCAGACTACTCAGAGGATCCACCTCAAAACAGGAGGGATTTTTACTTACCCACCTCAAGGCACCATGAAGCAGCACGTGAGGGCACAAGCAGCCCCCAGGCTCCATGAAACCCACACAGGACTGACAAGAAGGCTGCAACTCAGCCTTAATGAGCATAGCATTCACAAGGTGGTTTCCTAAGGGGGTGGGTCGAGCACTGGGATGGGCTGCCCACAGAAGTGGTGGAGTTCCCATCGCTGGAGGTATTTAAGAGATATATGGACTAAGGGACATGGTTTGGTGGTGGAACCTGTTAGGTGACGGTTGACCTCAGTGATCTGGTGATGGTTGGACTCAGTGACCTCGAATGCCTTTTCCAACCTGTGATTCTATAGTAATAATCTCCTACTCAAAAAATATCAAAGGACACAATGTTTCTCCGTAAGCTCTTTCTCTCTGTATTCATACCCCAGCCTGTGAGTGGCTGAGACAAGCCAGTTCTGCATCCACAGCACCCCCTTCAGCATCACCCTGGTGCAGAGCTGCATCCAGACAGCTCTGAAAACCTCCATCCTGCCCAGATGAGAGCAAGCAGGGGGTGCCAGAGTTGCCTCTCGCTATCTGGTGGTCATAGGCAGCTTGAGGTGGGACTTCAACTCCAGGGCCTTGTCCACCACATCAGGGGGCTGCAGGCTGTGCCACTGGGCGAGGGGACGCCGTGGGTTGGACAGCATGTCAGACCAGTGCCGTAGCTGGTTACCCGTGGCCCGGCAGCCCAGGAAGAGTTTGCCGATGGGCTCATTCTTGGTCACTTTGTCATAGTCCCAGACGGAGATGACCACATCCACATTCTGGTGGGGACACAGGAAAAGCTGTCAGTTGGACCTTCGTCAGAGCAGGGGCCTGCTTGGCCTTGGGCACTGAAGGGAAACCCACCTGAATCTTATCAAAGGGCACCTCAAAGACAAACGCCTCATTGAAATAAGGGCTCAAGGTATTCTTCTTCACGCTCGTCTTCTTCTTCTTCCACTTCTTCTTGTTCAGGATGAGATGCACCTTGACAAAAGGATCTGGGGAGAGAAAGGACATGGCTCCACACCAAGAGTCCTTGGGGTTTTACAGCTCTTGGTGCTATCATTAGCACCAGGTAGAGAGATGTGAGTGCAAGCAGACCCTGCCTACCTGAGAGCCCATGGGAGTCCATCCGCTTCAGCTTCTTGGCCTCAAGGATGAGCACTGTCAGCTTGCCAGTGCTGGGGACGTAGCGCAGTGAGAAACAGATCTCACCCAGCCGCTCTTGCTGATAGAGAGAGGGGCCAATGAGCCGGGGGGGCTCTCAAGGTGAAGTATACCCACTGCTTTCTCTCACTGCGGGGTGGTGGAAAGAGAAGCAGCACCACATCTCTCCCCACCTGCTAGGACCAACCTCCACTTTGCTGGCCACCACTAGGTCGCTCCACTGCTCGATGATGTGCTGCAGGCTGACGCTGGCCAGGGGCAGGCGGACCTCGCCAATGATGTCATGCTTGGCAAAGCGGTTGAAGTCGTAGATCTGCATCACCAGCGTGGCCTCGGACACCTCTGCCTGGGGCACCTGCAGGGGAAAACCCAGCAACCCAACCTTAATCTGCCACATGCAATGGTAGGACAGACAACAGCAGGCCTTTCTGTTGCTTTCCCATCCTGGTAGCAAAGGAATCCTCAAGGAAATCGTCAGCAGCTGTTGCTTCCTACCTGGAAAGTGAAGCTCTCATTGAAGACAGGGTTCAGGGTCTTGCGGTAAACCTTGGTCTCATACTTCTTTCTCATATCAGACGTCAGGTAGACAATAACGTAGGGATCAGATGTGCCCCCGTTGTCCATGGCCTTCAGATCAGCTGCCTGCTTCACACCAACTTTCAGCTTAAAAGAAACAACGCATGAGGTCACTCTGCAGAGGATAGTGGCAGGTGACAAGCAAGCAAGTGCAGCAAGGAGGATGTCATCCCACTATATCAGTATGCCAGCTAGGTGCAGAGGTGCACCAGGTATGAATGCCTGGGTCCTGCTTGGTACCAAAGGACTCTGCCAGGGCACAACCTTGCAGCAGCCTCACCTCTTGTGCACGGAAGTTGTACTCCAGAGAGTACTGAAGCCTTCCTCGCCCTGTCTCCTCTGGGCTCTGCTCCAGGTCCTCCATCTCGGGCTGCACCTGTGGCAAAGAGCAACACAACCTTCAGGACAAGGTTCCAGAGCCTTGTGTGTTTCCCCATACTATGTTGCACGGATGGGACCCTCAGGTCTGCTGCAAGCCCATGGTGACAAAGTTCACATTCCTGCTCTCCATCCTGGCACGATGCACTGTATGGACCAATTCACTCTAAAATCACATTTAAAAGAGCCTCCCCCACAAATCCCAGTCCAAGTATACATCCACAAGCAGTCCCACCATCTGGGCATGTGGTGGGGAGATGGGCATCACAGAGCAAACCTCCCTGCTAGGAGAGCAGTAGGGGACAGGAGAAAGAAGGACGCACCAGGCTGGCTGTAGTAGAGCCACTGAAGGGAAGCAAGCCTACTTTCTCCTTCTTCTTGGTCTTCTTCTTGCCACAGCAGCACCTAATGATGCAGATGAGGAAGAGAAGGAGGAGAACAGCCACTGCCACCGCCACAGCAATGAGCGCCCATCTGGGTACTGGTGCAATGAAGTAGACAGAAGAGTTAAAAGCAAACAAAACCACACAAAGTGCATTTACAACCCCCTCCTTGTGTTTCAGCATTGCGAAGTTGTGTCTTGGGGCTTGAGCTTAAAATCCTGGAGAAGATCACTAGGATCACCAAATCCAACTTCAGTCCAACCCCATCATGCTCACCAAGCCATGCCCCTCAGTGCCACATCTACCCATTTCTTGAACACCTTCCAAGGACAAAGAGACAAGCCCAGCTGTACTCACATGGGATGTTGCTGACAAAGCCATCTAGGAAGCCTGGTGGACCTGTGGTGGTAACCACTGGACTAGCAGGGGGTGGGGAGGCCATATCCTGGCCATTCCTCTGTGCCTTGGCCATGGTGGAGTGCAAGTAACCTGAGGATGCAAATAAAATGAACAGGGAGGGGATTTCATACGCAGAAGTTCACATGCTGCAAGTAGCACAGAGTTCTAATGAGAGTAAACACAATTAAAATGATAAGATAAAGCCCAGCGTAAGCATTTAGGGCTCGGCCGCTTAGGAAATGAAGTGTGAAACAGAGTGGAGCAGCTCCCACGGGCAAGGCGGGCTCTGCTGAAGCAGTCTTTTCATTTAATCCCCATCTCCTCTCAGCAGCCAATTCCTGATGTCATATAGCCTCTCATTCCCCTCTTGCAGGCTCAGGCTTGGCTCCATCACCCCAGCCAGCTTGTGCCTACGTGCCAGCAGTGCCACCACACCGGCTCACAGACTGAGCCAGCAGGACTTGTGCACATGGCAAGAACCAGGCAGAGACTTCAGTTTGCTCAACTGGATGCTGAAGCCAGACAGAGGATATCTCATACTAGGAACCTCCAAAGGGACTAGAAAACACCCCCAGTAGGCTCCTGGAGGCCAGCCTCTATCAAACAGCAGCCCAGGGCACTCCTCCCAGTGCTGTGACGAGGGCCAGCAGGTATGCAAGTGTTTACCTTGGCCACACCGGCACCGTGGGGCTCCTCACATAGGGATGATCTTTAATTTTTTAACAGGGAGGCTTTGCTGTCAGTAGCTGCAGGGGTAAAGAATTGCTATCTCCTTTGGGGTTGAGAGACGCGGGACATATGACTTGCCCAGAGCCATCTATATGGGACATCAGCGCCATCAGGGATGCAGTCTCAGCTCACAGCCTTCCCACTGGGTTTTTATGGCTAGTTCCTCTTGTCCCTGCACACAGAAATCAGCAGCCTAGTGATAGACCTGTGCTATTTAGAATGCTCCAGGCTACAGCTTCAGGTTGTGGCAGCAGGTGGATGTAGCAGCAGGGGCAAGCAGGTGCCCATAATGCATAGATTCAGATGTTTCATCATGCTTTTTCCCACCATACCCTAAAGGACTATCTTCCATCAGTCCCCATTATAAGGAGAAGCTCATCCTAGCTCTGGGGTGTGGCCCAAGCTGCTGTTTTGGGGCAATGAAGACATGGTCTGGGAACACTTAGTGTCCTGGCTTCTGCAAAAGGTCTTAGGGAGCCCTGCCCTTCTCCCCTAAACCCAAAATCAGACTTACCACCGTGTCGTTTCTAGCCTCAGTCTCCTTTCCTCACTGCGTGGTCTCCTGCTCCAGACACAGCGCATGGTAGGAACATGCTGGGGATAAGAGAGGTCCCTGCCAGGAATAGAACTATGGGCACAAAAGAGACGTTGGCTTTCCCATGCACAGTGCAGCCCAAACTGGAAAGTCTGCTTTGCCAACCCAGGAACCAGCGGGCCCCACCTTCCTGCTGACCCAAGCGGCGCTCACGCAGGCAAAAAGTCAGCAGGGAACTCCCAGCCTGAGCAGGAAGCAAAACCTGTGCTCCTGGCTGCAGAAAACTACCCTGGAAAAATTCAGTTCTCCAAGATATCCCAGCAGCAGTGCTAGGATATGCACAGCACACGGCTCTGTGCACTTAGCGCAAGGGGTGAGTGCATGGTCAAGGGGGATTTCAGCAGCATCCCCATCTCACATCTATTCTTACACATTTTTTCCCTTGTGGTTTTGCTGCATGGAGGAGAAAGAGGTGGTGTGGGGATATTTAGACTCCAAAAATTCAGCACTCAGAGGGCAGTGAGGCACTGGCACAGCTGTCCAGAGAAACTGTGGTTGTCTCATTCCTGGAGGGACTCAAGGCCAGGCTGGATGGGGCCCTGGGCAGCCTGAGCTGGTGGGGGGCAACCCTGCCCAGGACAGGTGGGTGGGCTGTAAGGTCCCTTTGGACTCAAGCCATTCTATGATACTTTTTGCTCTGTATTAGGAAGAGCTGGAGGATGCACAGAATAAATACATAGGAGAAATTTGGTATAAAGGGAACATGTTCCCACCCTGGGAAAGAGGGTTTGCATGTGCATGCTGAGTACTTCAGTGCTGCTGTCTGCAGAAGCAAAGCAACTTAGTGATGCAGTATTGCATAGCAGCACAGCCTTTGCTGCAGCCTATGCTCTGAGAGGTCATTTAGTAACACGTGGCAATAACCCCAGCTTTTCTGCAAAGGGTCCCAAAAATGGCACAGCAAAATTACAAATGTAACAGGCGCTGTGAACAGCCCAGAGCCTCCTGAATAGGGACTCCTATGCTTTTTGGTCAAAAACACGACAACTATGCACACAAGGGCTAGGAAATGAGAGATGTACCTACAGAAATAAACCTAATTGCAGTGCTTGCGGGCAGCAAGCAGAAATAGAATAAAAGCTGGCCAGGAGGCCGATGTAGAAATGCAGCCAGGCATGCAGCCAGCCGCAGGGCTGACTACAAATCCCATCACGCCAGGGGAAGGGCTGTGCCTAACACGCAGCTGTCTGCTTCCTGCTGGCCCCAGAGAGATATAAGCAGCAGCACCTGGGTGAAGTGGGGCAGAGGAGTGGATGCTGCATTAGACGAGGAGACAGCGCTGGTGGTGAGTTTGGACCTTCGTTCTAGCAAGCTCCAGCTGCTTCTTTCCCAGCTGTAGGCACGCTGTGTTTGCTCTTTGCTACACTGCAGGGAGCTGCAAGCATCCACCTCGGATGCTTTTCCGTGTGTGTCTATATAAACACACACACGGTGCTGCGTGCCTGTGTATTTGTGTGTGTAGTGATATATCTGTATAAAAGCTGTATGTAAACAATACTATAGGCAGATAAAGAGGAATGAGAAATCAGGCTTGGTCTTGCCGATTTCAAGGGATGGAGCAAAAATTAACAGGCTTTATCTCCCTCCGCAGAGAGCAGCTTGGCTCCACCTCCTCTCCTTTCACTTTCACTTTAAGAAAAGGGAAGAGGAGCCCCAAAAACACAGCATGTGTTAAGAGCTCCCACTTGGATGAAACCTCTCCAGGAGACGTTTGTCCCTGCTGAGATATGGGCTGGTGGCTGTTACCCCACAGCTCTGTGGGAGGGGAACCTTCCCCACACAGGAAAGGGGTGGAGGAAGCAGGGTGATGCTTTGCAACACAGGCAGATAGAGGCATCAAGCTCCTTGGCAGATCATGCACCCATATGCATTACATAGAGAATCTGTGATATATAAAACCTGTGATATATAATATATGTGTATCCTGTAATGTATCTCTTTTTCTACACACCTCCGAAGGGATCAGTGGATGGGAGGTGTCAGCTCTTGCTGGGTCTAACAGTGGTTGCTCAGCTCAGCTGCATGAGCAAGCCAAGGGCAGAAATGCAGCCAAAAGGCAAATTCCAGCCAGGCAGTGACAGCTCAGTGAAGTGGGTATGTCAGTCTTGATAAAAAGCCTGAAAAAATGAGGTGAGGTAGAAGAAATCTGAAGTCCTCCAGCAGCAAGCACAGCAGGGCAACAAGGAGGGTGAAGTCTACACCATGCACTTTCCTTCTGGTCTAGGCATGCACAGCCTCCCACTCCATTGATCAAGTAGCACATTAAATGGAAAATGAGGTTTGAACTCCCTTGCCAACCCCAGCGCATCTGTGCAGAGCCCATTATTGCCTCCTCCGCTCCTCAGAGAAACCCCACAGCATATTTGAAGGAGCTGTGGGAATGGGAGCCATTCCCAATCCACAGGCTGAATCCCTCAAGTCCATTTATAGCACCAACCAGTGCAGAGAAACGAAGCATACAGTGAGATGGTTACAGAAGCCACAGGACCCGGTGTGCAAAAATAGAAGCACACAGCACCCCAGGACTGCAGCCTGCCAGACATGGGTAAGCCCAGCACAGATACCTGTGGTGTAGGGCATCCTGTATGTGCAGGATTGCTCACCACACATCCCAACTTACTTGTGTCTTTTACATCTGCAAGCAATCTTCAACACAGCAATCTCGTTTATATATAGATAGAAAATCATTTTTCAGACCAAAACTACCAGGAATCACAGTAAGGAAGCAAGCTAGAAGCCTACCTGCAGGATCTTTCAGGTCTTTTATTGCATGCATCAGTTCAATTATACGTTTTCTCTCATTTGAGGCTGAAAGTGGAAGATGGCAGAGCCTGAAAGCACGGTCATCAATACCGATGTGAAACAGGTAAGAGCTGCTCATTATGAATGCAGATCCCTAATTTCCAAAGCACATTTTGAAATGCCACTGCAGGAGATGACACAACCTGAAATCGATTGTGCCTGGGGTTGCACAAGTGACACATTTGCTCACGTTTAATTTTGGAATGGCCAAAGAGAAGACAGTAGTACAAAGAAAGCTTTCATCAGCCTCTCCAGAGTGGAGATAAAATAAGAATCAAAGCACCAGGACATGCAGGGAATGCCAGCAATGCCCAGCTCAATACGAGCAGATGACTACGGTGACTACAGCTGTGCTGTGCCCATAGATGCACAAATCATGAAGCAATCCTCTTCCACATGAGCTGTCCTCAGAGCACACTGCACTTGCCAGACAGGTTGGCATTTCACAACTGCCTGCTCCAACCTCAGTGACATGCAGATGAAGATCAGGCTTGGTACCTCTTTACCAAAGTCTCTCCAGCATCGGAGCCAGGAACCATGATACATGAGTGATGCTTCCAACACCCAGCCCCACCACCTCACACCACCATCCCAAGGCTCTTCCATTGAGTTCTCCCAACCCTTCTGTGCTCTCACCTTGCAGAAAGATCCCAGCGAGGCGCTGGTCATCGCAGTGACCACCAGAGCCATCTTCAACTTGGAGGAGGAGCACCAGCTCTACCTGGAAAAAGGAAAGGAAGAATATGTGAGGCACCAACAGGCCAACCAGGACAAGCCCCTGCCCCCCGGCACAGCCTTTGCCTTCATCCAGGTGAGCTCCAGGGCACACATCACTCATAGTGCAGGGTGAAACCAGCCTTCCTGCCCCCAGGTCTCCCTCCTGGCTCCCACCCATCCACCCCATCCAATGACCGCATGATTTCCAAACAACCCCACAAAGCCTTCAGTGGTGCCCATTATAAAATGGTCTGTTCCTACAGGCAGCACAGTATGTGAATAAGAAGATCCTAGAGAGTAACCCAGCAGAGAAGGGCCTCTTTGACATCCTGGTGCTCTCCAACAACAGCCCAGAGGGTGGCGTGCGCATCATCAACAGTGCCAGGCACTACGGTAAGGGTTCCTATCCCTAGGGGTCTGCCCCCTCAGCGTTCTCTCCCCAGCACTGCATCCATAGGGAATACAGAGCCAGGGGAAAGCATGCAGAGACCTGCGGACATGAAGGGGGTGCTGCAAGGAGGACACAGCCCCATAACAAACTTTGCTTATATTCCCTATCCCAAGGCCTGGAGATTTCCAAGTTCTGCTTTGTCAGTGATGAGGACTCCACGCAGTACCTGAAGTCCCACAGGGTGAAGTTGTTCCTCTCAGCTGACAGGACAGATGTCTGCAATGCCCTCCGAAGAGGTGTGTCTTTCTCTCCATCCCACCTCCCCAAATCCACCACACTGCTCCCAAGTGGCTCTGCACCAAGAAGCAACGCCAGAGCTCATCCTGTTATGTGGGAGAGGGGACAAATGGCATCTCAGTCACCAACATAATCTTTAATGGTTCCACTTTTTACAGTTTCCATTTGTAGCCTACAAACACCAGGGCTTGTTAGAAGCCTTCACAATTAACTAACTGAATGCTCCATGTATAATTCTGACTGCAGATCTGCCATGGGTTGGTCATTCCATGCCTGGTATTTAAACCTTTCAACGACTTCCAGGGCTTTGTGAGGATGCCATAGCAGTTTCCTTTTTTGGTACATACAAAAAGAAATAAGCACATGCTTGACCTGGATCCGAGTATGTGCAGTCCCTGACAGCTCTAATGGGGTTAATCTCCTTATTAATTTGATTGGGTATGAGCGCATTGCCTGGCCAGGGTCTTTTAGGTCAGGAGCAAGCCAACCAGAGCACAGACTTCCCTTAGCTATGAATCTTGAAGCCTCATGATGATGATCATTGCTCTAACAAGTGTCTCATCTGAGGCCTCAGCCCACGGATGAGAGCAGGCAAGGAGCAGCTTGTAGGAAGAGACCTGTAATTAAGCCAATTACCCCAATCAACTGGAGGTGCCAGTCCCTATTACTCACAGCACGGAGTGCTAAATCTAGGCATTAGCACCAAGCTTGGCAGAGGGACTGAACACCAGGAGGAGGGCTTCCCATGTATTAACACCCCAGCAGTTATCCCAGCAGCTCTCAGCATCTATCCAGTCAGATCCGCAGCTCTTCCCCATGCTCCCCAAATAATTCAGCCTTGGAAAGGCCAGGATGATCCTCACGGAAAGCATCCTCGATGAGAGCCCAACCAAACCGGTGTCTTTCTATAAGATCCTTGTGGTGTGAGATAAGACCACAGAGAGGAGTTGCCCATGTGCAAGATGCCTCAGGTATCTCTCATGGTCTCCACAAACCCATCTTGCTTCATCTCACAGGGGTCTCAGCAGCACTCGTCTTCCAGCAGGAGGTGCAGGCCCCCAGCACCCCACTACGTGTGGCCTTTGATGGAGATGCTGTACTTTTCTCTGATGAGACAGACCAGGTCTTCCGGGAGCAGGGCCTGGAGGGAGCCATGCAGTATGAGCGGGCAATGGAGGCTGTGCCTATAGGAGAGGTGAGCAAGGTGGCCACAGTGAGCACGTCCACTGTTAGGCTGTTAGCTGCCATGGGCAGCTGAAAAACCACAAACCCTTATGGGCTCCCTTTGCATTTACTAGTCCTCAAGTCCCTAAGGTGCCTGATTTGGAGTCTTGGTGTGTTTGCAGGGTCCCATGAAAGCCTTTGCCATGCACCTGGGGAAGATACGCAAGAAGTTCAGCCAGGAGGAGTCCCCCATTCGCACCTACCTGGTGACAGCACGCAGTGGCCGGGACATGGGCATCAGAGCCATCAAGACACTCCGGGAATGGGGACTGGCCATCGATGAAGCCTTCTTCATGGATGGGGCTCCCAAGGGCCCCATTCTTGCTCAAATCCAGCCCCATATTTTCTTTGATGATGGCCTTCATAACATCCAGGGGGCTCAAGATGTGGGTGTGCCCTCTGCATGGGTCCCCTCGTGTTGCTGATGGGCAAAGAACCTGCAGCCTTCCTTCCCCTTCTCCAGCAGATAGGACTGAGCCAGCTGAAGGCAAACCTGGTAGAAGGGGAAGGATTTCCCAGCCTGCAACAGGAACCCCAGGGGGTGAGAGCATTGCACAGGAACACCAGCTACCAGGAAAGACCTGATGCTCAGCCCTGCTCCTGACACAAGATCCTCCAAGCCTCAGAAGCTAAGGGATGCAACCACTGCAGGAAGAACAAATAGCCCCTGAAGAAACCCGTACAGCCCCTGGAGCAGCAGCATATCAGGGACAAGGCTGCAATACAAGTCCCTCCAGGAGAGGGCACCGGAGACAGCCACCTGCAGCAGCAACTAGGTGGAGAGCAGAGCTACAGGCAATAGCTGTATGCCTCCAAACAGCAACGAGGGCCAAAGCCTGAGCTTAAATAGGGACGTGGGTGGAGGGCATCGGTGGGGGTCCCAGATGTGCCTGCTTAGGGTAGATGGGCCCTGCGTAGGGGATGCCTTTTTTTTGTCAGTTTTGACTCTGCTTCTAATCTTTCCAGGCAGAAAGCAACCCCTAATGCTTCCTCTATAGTGAAAGCTTCCCCTTTTCTCCCTAGGGCTGGATGCTAGGGACAGCCACTAGAGGCCACTGCACTGCCTTGCTGTCACCCATGCTGTTGGGGAACACGGTGGGTCCCCAAAAACCACCACCAAAAAACAGCCATTTGGCCCCCACTCTATCTTGAAACTGGAAGTTCTCTCCTCTGTGTTAACTTCCCATCTATTTCTTCATA
>PPHD01023372.1:0-10657 GCA_002909625.1 Bambusicola thoracicus
TATGTCCAGGCCTGGGGCCCCCAGTACAGGAAGGGCGTGGAGCTCTTGGAGCGGGTCCAGAGGAGGGCCACTAAGATGGTCAGAGGGTTGGAGCACCTCTCTTATGAGAAAAGGTTGAGGGAACTGGGCTTGATTACTCTGAGAAGGCTCCAGGGAGACCACATTGTGGCCTTCCAGTACTTGAAGGGAGCATATAAACAGGAGGGGGAAAAACTGTTTACGGGGTGGATAGTGATAGGAGGACAAAGAGGAATGGTTTTAAACTAGGACAGGGGAGGTTTAGGTTGGATATTAGGAAGAAGTTTTTCACACAGAGGGTGATGACACACTGGAACAGGTTGCCCAAGGAGGCTGTGGATGCCCCATCCCTGAAGGCATTCAAGGGCAGGCTGGATGTGGCTCTGGGCAGCCTGGTCTATTGGTTAGTGACCCTGCACAAAGCAGAGGGGTTGAAACTCGATGATCATTGTGGTCCTTTTCAACTCAGGCCTTCCTATGATTCTATGATTTGCAATCCTTATTAAATAAAAACACTAGACAGTCACTTTAATCTGATGCTCATAGATATTTTGAACTCAGAGCCTACAACTTAGTCAGAAAACAAGTTTTCACAAAAAGCAAGTTTATGAAATATGAATCGTTTGTTTCAAATCACCTGAATGCGCTGCACAGTTTAGAGGAATAAAAAGATTTTAAGTATAGACATATAAGAAATCATTCCTGCTTATCAGTCATTCTAATGAATCTCTGCAAATTATTCTGCAACAATTATTTTAACAAATTGGAGAACATAGACGTATGTCAGCTACTGGGACACTCGCACAGCTTTCTGTCAAGCAATTCCGGTAATTGTTTAAATTGGTGATTAGATATCACATCAACCAAGGTATTTTAGAATTCCTTGAACTTTCAAGTATGGAAATTAACTGTGTATAATCACATTACTGAGAAATATCCATATAGTAAATTAATATGCAGATATCTTTATTTAGCAACCATAATGAGCCTATATTTACTAGCTCGTCTATTTACACTGCTCATGCTGTTTGCAGAAGGTCATTAGCTGTAACTTTCAATTTGTTTTCCATGAAAAAAGTCAAATTTATAAGAAAGAAGTGAGATAGAACTGCTGAAAGAAGGAAATGAAGCATTGAAAGAAGTTTCTTAGGGTGCTTAGCACCAAAGAGATTACAGTTTATAGCTATGTCTCCCAGCTATGCTTATTAACACCATCAATTCAACTTCTCAAATTGAATCAGCAAGAGAATACTTGTACAAGCCTTTCAAAATACCACTCTTCATACAGTTCTCTTGTAAAAGTATTTCTGTGAAGCCTAACTTTTCTTTGTTGTTGGTACAAGCTATAGAGAAAGCAGAGATAGTAGTTCTAGACTTTTGAGTAAGATTATATCACATCATAACTATTTCTCGCAGTCCTTCAACTCCACAAATGTTTAACAGAGGCCATAACACTTTTCAGAAGCTTTTGCCACCATCTTGCACAACTGGCAAAAGTTCGAATGTATTTTGACAAGCCTTCCTTAAAGCACTCATGTTAATGCTAGCAATCGTCTAACATCGTAGGCTAGGAAACCCCACAGTCAAAGCTATGTTAAAAGCAAAAGCACTTAATTTTGTTTAAGTACAAAGAGAAGTCCCTGAGGGGACTAGGCTTCAAATAGCCAGAGAAAACACTTACTAAACCTATACATTCCATCTTGCAGAAAGAAGCTGAGAAATACAGCAAAAGACAGAAAAAAAAAAACCACATTACAGTTAAAGATGAAGTATCTACTGTATCATATCATTCATTGAAAGAGTTTCCTGTAGCAATTACAGAACAGACCAGAAGATACTGAACTTAAAGAAATATAAAACAGTGATAGGAATAGTAAAATAGGTGAGGGAACTGAATGAAGAAACAGAAATCTAAGAAAAGGTTATAATGGGATGAGAATTCAAACCTAGGCTCTTCAAATTTTCCCAGATGCTCATGGCTTGCTTTGCTCATGGCAGGTAGGGGGTTATGCACATCCTGTTCCCCTCAAATAGCAAAATCCCTAAGATAGAGTGGTTCCCACTCAACTGTGCATGTAAAGGACAATTCTCCTTATGCTGAAAAGCAGTAGCTCCCATTTTAAAATGCTGAGTTTCTTCATGGCCACTTAAACAGCATCATTCCCAAGAGGAAAAAAAAAATTAAAAAACCCAAAGGAATAAAGTTATTTAACCATGGATAACCCAGGAATACCAGCACAGCTTGTCTACGGTAACAAGAGAAACTTGTATAGCTGTGGACAGGGGTGTGGATTCTCTTTGTTCTTACCCTAAGTTTTGTAGAAGACCAAGAATCCAGTGATATCATATGGTCTTCACAGCTCAGATGTTCTTAAGTAAAACAAAAGAAAACTTCTAAACCTTGAAAAGAAGCCACACTAAAAGGCAATAAAACTATTCCTTCACTGAACTGATGGGAAAAGTCAGTATTTCAGTAATTCAGAGTGAATTCTGATCTCTTGATATTCTTAATCAACAGATATTTTAACAACATTTCCTTGCAGAAAAGCAGTATAGGCACTGGCTCACAGATTAAAATGGTTTTCATCTGTGGGACTCAAAACTCTGATTTAGCAGAGCAATATACAGTTAGATGGATGACGGTCGAACATTCCCAGGTTCCAAATGAGATTCTTGAAAGAAAATATATACACCAAAATAATTATATGCAGTTCTCAGTATCCAGCAAAATTACTCCTGAAAGCAGTCTATCATTTTCCTTAAGATTTCAGCTAAATCAGAGTCAAACTGAGCAAACTATCCAACTGAACGTTGTTTTAATTAGTTCATCAAAAAGGTCCGGACATACAATGTCCAGAATGGCCAGAAAATACAATTAGTAACTATCTGCATGTAGCTTCTCCAGCTGTAGCATCAATCTGAGGAAGGACTAAACAGGAGCATGAAGAGAATGGAAAGAAAACTCCCTCCTGTACCATAGACTCAGCCATTATTTTGATGTCAAAGGAATAAGATGATTAGCACATCTCAATCACTATGTATAAACAAGAGAAGACATGCAAAATAAGCAGTCCAATAAATCCATGCCCACTACTCCCTCCATAAACAGAAAAGGCTGGGCTCTTTGCGATCTTCCATCTCAGAAACACAAGAACTTTCCTTCCATAAAAAGGAAATAGAAGACTGTGCCTCCATTTATGTTCCAAAGAAAAAGGAAAGCTTCACTTCCTGAAAGGAGTAGCACCTGTGATTAAAGGCAGGTTAGAAACTGTATAGAAATATTTCCAGTGTTACCTCTCCTATAAAGACGACCATAACACAATCCAGTTTTTCTTCAGGGGACAATTTATCAATAAGGGAGTGGAGAGTTTCTGTAAGGTAAGACTTGACTTTTCTTTTCACTGTAGGTATTCCCATTACAATGGAAACTGAAATCAAACAAAACAGAAATGCACTTTCAGTAATCTCACACACAACAACAAAATCAAAAAGCTCATTCTGTAATGAAGCATAGCTTAAGAAATGCAAGGAGTTAAAAGACTGAGATAGCAGTAATTACAAATAGTTGTAAAATATACCACTGATCAACAGGAACGTGATTAACAATCACCACAAATGCTCAGAGCAAACAAAAACCCCACGCAATCCCAGATAAACCAGGCTATGATGCAGGTAATAATCAACAACCATGGTATTAATCAGGTAAAGCTGCACCAAGAGTTAAAGAACGATTAACCTCTATAGCTTAATTTTCCTGTTGGAATAGCCATTTTTCACAACGCACATTTTTAACTCCTCAGAAGTATTTTAAAATGGGTCTGCTGATTTTGGCAGTGATCAGGAGAGGGGAAGACAGGAAAATTAATTTAATTCAATTTTCTCCCTCTTTTCAATTAAATAAACCTGACTCCAATTTCTGCTTCGTAATTTCAGACTTCTGTCATATATTCCCAACAGGATATAACACAGGCTTCATTAAAACAATAAAGAACAAGAACATTTGCCTTCCCACATAATGACACTGAAACAAATAATGTTTATAGTCAGAAAAATAACTCTATGGCTTGAGCTCATACATCTGACACACAGGCATGCCTTACATGAAAACAAGCGATGAAACTCATTGCAGTAATGAAAAAAAAAAAATACAGGCTGGGAGCAACTATTGTTTCTTTCAAAAGCAAGGGTAGTGAGGTTTAGATAAAAAGAGGTCTAGAGGATAAAACATGAGCCCTTCAAATCAGATGACACACACAGAACTAAGGATCCAGCAGTGGGACACTCATGGTTGCAACAAACAATACTTTAAGGTACATCAGCTTGGTTGGATTTACCCTATTTACTTTCTAGAGCTGCAAGTGTGGGATTGAGCGGAGCTATCCTAACGACCAATATTTAGAATTTGTGAGGATTAAAAAGAAAAAGGGATCAACGGTACTGCAACACAACATTGCCTTTTTCCCCTCCAACCAGTCCATATTTTATTGATGCAATTATCATAGTGCGTACAACACTGAGTTATAACCAACACTAAAATAATTATATCTATATATTGGTTGCCACACATACAGAAGAGATGAGAAAATATGCCCATTAGCAGATCAGAAACTGTAATATACTTGTGCTTCACTCTCTTAGTTACAAAAACTCATCCAAACTAAATGCTTCTTAAAGTGTACCTTAAGATGGGAAAGGGCATGACTGATATTATGCAGAAAAGACCAAAGCTGAAGCCAAACTCCTTTCATCATGGATTCAGTAGGAATTCTAAGAGATATCAATATGACAAGTTAAATGAGATGTGCTTGATCTACTAACTAATGCAGTAAATCGTACTACAAGAACTATAAAGTCCTCCAGACACGAAACATGAAATAAATATTTTATCAGCATACCTCCTGTCCTTCCAAGGCCAACCTGCACAGAAGGTTGAAGGCTTCCTTCATTTTTCAACAAATGAGGCAAATGGTAATAAATATTTGGCACTTGAAGAGATTTTTTACTTGTGAGTTCTTTCAGTAATTTCAGCGTCTCATCTGCAAACACATGAAATCAGTAATGAGGAAAAACAAACATTAAAAAGTTTTATGCAGTGGTAAATCATACAATTCCCAACAGAACACTGATGATTTTACTGAGGCACTGTATCTCGTATAAAATAAATTCTTCTCTTGGTTTAATTTTTAAAATAAACAATGGCCAAGATTATTTTCCTCCCTAACTTTGTAACAGATACATTCAGTACTTTATTGATTGCATAACACTTGCAGTGTGTAATCACAGAAGAATGCTCCATTTGTTCAGCTGGTTTTGTGGGTTTTCTCCCCAGTAGATCAAAATGGAAGAAGTTTATTTACCTACTTCTTACTTACACTTACAGAAATCAACACAACGCAGCAATGGTACTACAAGTGAGTAATTCTTCAAAAACTGTATTTTCAAAACATATTGAATAGATTACATGGACAGATACAAAACAAAGTATTAAATACACAACTAAGATCTTGAGTATTTTTGGAGTAAAATAAATGCAAGCATGAATTTAATTTAGTACACTAGACATTTTAAGACATAGCTGTCCAATCTCTTGGCTTGCCTAGGCCGCATTTAGTGAAGAGATATCATCTTGGGCCAGATATAAGATATACAACATAGTTCATGTATATAAGTAACAAAACTTCCTTTTTTTTTAATCTTTGTAATTAAAAAAAAAAAAGCAACAAAGCCCTAAAATGAGTGAGATATTTGACCTTGCTTTTGTGAAACTAATGCATCAGTGTCTGGCTCAATAGCACAAACATTAATCAAACACATCACAAAACTAATTAAAAAGCACATCACAAGTTACTTCCTACTTTTTGTGAGATGCCAAAAACTAAAAAAAAAAATGTCAGCACTGCACAAGCATTCTGGGTATTTCCTCTGTAGTGAATGTGTTAACTCATTAAATTTAATTAATAATTAAAGGAGAAAACTTGTATGTCTACTTAATAACAAAAAACGCATCTTCACAGGCACACAGACCCTGCGGGTAGGTTGAAATATTACTATCAATCAGTGATCCCTGCATTATACTTGCCAAGAGGCACAAGCACATGTAATACACATGGGTTCCAGTTCGATCAAGCGTTGAGTAGTGGGCAGTGTGAGGCTGAGTTAGCACTGCACTATGCCCTCCCCTCCACAGCACTCAGTTGTCACCTACGCAATCTCTGCTCGAGTTACACACAATCAACTCATGAAAAATTTCACTAAAAGTCACATCGTAATGTTAAAATTGTATGACCTTGTTGGGCCACATTACTAGCTGTCCAGGACCACACGTGGCCCACAGGCCACGGTTTGGAAATGCCTGATTTACAGTATTTCTTGCTCTTTCTAGAGTACACTGCCTCTCAGAATGTCCAGGTGGTTCTCACAAAGCTGTCAAGAACTGTTTTCCCTGCTGTGTTGTGTGTTAATTTTCTTACATCATGTGTGAAAACAAGTCTCATTCCAAGCAAGCAGTATGACAGCACATGGACCTTTGCAAGCTTATAAGCCCTACAATATCAAGTTGTCAGAAACTGGAGTCAAGGTTCCCAAGAAAATCTGAGTTGTGCTGGAATGCTTAAAGTAATTCCATCAATGTCATTACTCGCAGATTCTGAGCATAACTTCAGTAAAAAGCAGAAGGTCTGGATGTTGATTAATCTTCGGTTTGGTAGGCTGTTTTGTCCTTTTGGTTTTTTGGGGGTTGGTTTTGTAGGGAGGGTATAAGACTAAATTCCTGACATCTTAAAAGCTTGAAAATGCCTTTGCAAATAGGTATCTTCAGCAGAGATGCTACTTTTGATAGATTCCATTAGAATTAAGTTTCACATTTTCTGCTAGCGTTTCTTTTCACTTCAGCTGCAAAAGCTGGACTAAAAATTTCCTCAAAATGTGACAGCTTTTCGTATGAATGAGTAACGATTTATAGAAAGTAATCTGAAATTGTTCCAAGTTCAAAGACAGCAAACAGTATGAAGTCTATGTGTACTTAAGTACATTAAACTTAGTAACATCTATCCAATCCTACACTGTGAGACCAAAAGCTCAGGAATGCAGACCTCAGCTGACTTAAAATCATGGCTCCACATGGGGAAAAATACAACAAAAAAAAACACCGGATGTTAGGATGCACCATGGGCAGTTGAGGTCCAGAGATAAAACATTAAAAACACGTATTAGTAACTTCAGTTACTATATACTGCTTATAATAAAGTTGACTCATTTTTAGATATAAACCAACCACAAATCCAATATTAAGTTTATATGACTTCCTCTGTAGTTGTTAACAAAAAAGGATACACATGTAACAGGAAGACAAGACTCACAAGACAAGACCATACTGTTTTTGGAGACCCGGGGGAGCTACAACAGTTCAGACTATACAATATATGAGTAATTCTTAGCAATATCAGAACAACATCTGATATCATTATAACCACTGTATAATTATAATCCTCAAATAAAAAAAAAAACAACTATAGAAACTGGTAAGCCATAGGACAAATCCAATTAGGTAACAGATCTAAAATCCTTTATCCAATACTTGGATTTGCAATAAAAAGTTTTTTTCCCCTCCTCATTAGCCCAGTACAGTGACATTTGTGCAAATTAAGAAATCAAACCTCTGCCCAAAAAAACTTATATTTGCTATTCACTTTCAACCAAGAAAAGTCAGAGCAAGTAAAGCAATTATAGCATGATTTTAAAAGATACCTTCAATAATCTGAGCAGCGTGAAGGTGTTCCTTTACAATGCCAAACACAGCTCTTAGTAAACTTGAGTATCAGACTCAGAAATGGATTCAGAAAATATGCAAGACTCTACCAGTTTATTTAATCACTTGTTGATTAAAAGGTACATTCACCAAATCACAACCAATACTTAAGATGGTCTGTATGTTTTTTTTAATAGCCTAGCAGATTTTTAAACTTATTTTAATTGCTTAGAGCACTTGCTCACCTTCCCCCTCAAGCCCTATTTAAAAAGTGAGGTGAGTTGTTGTCAAAATATTCCAAACTATGTATGGCGTATATATTCAGTCCCTAAAGCCCTAAGAATGAAGAGTGGCTGGCTCATTAAGAATAGAAATCGGAAGAAGAAAACCAGCCAGCAGATACAATTCATTTCATAGATTCGTTATTCATACTGCTGAACTGTTTCACTGTATTAATTTCTTACTCTACAGTAACAAAGGTATTAATAGTCCCGAGTTACAAAAATAGCTCAATCACATTATGTACCTGAAAAATTATTCAGCGCATTCTTACTTCCATTTGTTTCTGCTACAGCACGTCTGAACTGCTCCAAGATAGCATTCAGCTCAGAAGAGCGTTGCAGAGTCCGATGCTCAGCGATACGAAGACGTTCCTTCAAAGCATGAAATTCCCGTTGATATGCAATCAACTTTTCTAGAGAGAAAAAGATGATGCTGGTTATTTTGGGGAACAAATACCTATACAGAGCTCTAACAAGGGACAGAGACTGCTCAGCATCTGAAATAGAGCCACCAGGGACACAGCCCAGCAGAATCCCACCCAAGTATTTATACAAGATACAAAGGGAAGAGGGAACCACAGCAGACAAGGATGCCAGGCCAGCACTGAGGGGGTATATGCTCCTCACCACAGCCTCCATTACTCAGCATCATAAGACAACTCTGAATCCTTTTATTTATTTAGTAAGTTACTTTGGAGCAGATGCCCCCAAACCCTTTCTTTTAAGTATAATGGCAGCAGAGTCTTATAAAAGCACAGGTTATATCTTTTGAAAGCCCTCTTTGTACACTTTGCAAGAATGACTGAAATAAATGCCCGTCTCCTTTAAAAGGGGACCAAAAGGGAGAAGGAAATACCAAAGCTCACTTGTTCATTTCTTGATTATGCTCCTGCCACCCACAGTAAGCAACCCTGCTCTGTGCATCTCTGTTTCATCCTACTTATCATTTCCCCTGATCTTCCTGCTTACTATCATCACTCTCCTTCAGCCAATCTACAGATACTGGAGTATCTTAAGTGACTTTGTTTCTCATCATCACTATTCCAATAACACACTTATAATCTGTAGACATACTGCTTTTGTTACCTATCGGTTCTTAGTTTTTAGTACTGCAGTGGTAACAAAGAAGCTTTAAAAGCAATTTCTATCTCTTCCTGTTGTTGCATTACAGGATTGCGTGGAGTAATTAAAGAATTACAGCTTTCCCTTGTTAATAATGTTACATTTCCTCCAACATCTTTGAACTCCCTTTTGGTTTTGTAGTTGGGATGCACTGTTCTGATTATGATTTGAATGCATTATTAGGTAAAAGATGGAAAAATAAAAACATAGGTTGCTACATCTCAAAAACATTTCTCTTGCGCCAGCCTTCTTTTTTCATTAAAGACAAATGCTTACTGCCTTTGCACCAGCAAACCAAGAACCTAGTAATGCTGGCGCACAATACAGTGCTAGGCACACCACACTCAGACAGCTTCCAGACTGCTGCTTGAAACGGGATTGTTGCTTTAGTCAGCAACATCAAGATGGACAGGAGTTTCCTGGAGTTTCTGGCAAGAAGGACATTCTTACTTGCCAATGATACCTCCCCCTCCCCCCTTCCAATAAATAAATAAATCAAAGACCGCTTGGAGCCATGTCTATAAGTTACCGTAAAGTTACAAAACATTTTAACATCTAAACAAAAATGGTATTTCATTAGCATAGATGCCACACTCAAGCATGTGACTGGTATCACCCCCCCAAGATGAATGATGGCAGGTTACCTAGATTCTTGATGATTTCTGTCTATACAGAAAAGAACAGAACAAAAGCACACACAAGGTTTTATGGCTATGTTTCCATAGCAGTGGATAGCCTCAGAAGCAGCCTGCAGCAAGACCATTAGGTCTCTCTTGTCATCTTTCTCTATGGTACAAGATCGCAGACAACCTTTAGTAGTTACACTCTTCCTACTTCTTCTATAAGTAGGAATTTCTGTGTCAGAGTCTGCATTCCTCCAAGGAAAACAAAGAGAATCCTATGGTTCAGATGAACCATACTCAACAATAGTTCACGTCCTTCCTCCTCACTGAAAGACAAATTCTTGGCAGAGATCGGTGCTCTTCATACACTTTCTACAAGGTAACATCATGCTCTGAATATTCTGGTGCTTTGAGGAACAGTAGAGTTCAGGGGGGGCAAGTTGCTTAGGAATGCAACAAACAGTGGAAAATGGCAGTACTTCCTGCACTTCCACCAAGGAGAATCCATACTGCACAACCAGAAATATCTTACTCCCAAACTCAGTTTGTATGTAGAAATTAAGACTTTTCTACCTCCCTAATTCATGTAGGTAGTAAGAAAATGGCAGTTACAGGGCTCTGCTGTGAAATGTTATTTCACAGCAAACCAAAACTCTCAGTCATAAAACCACAAGAAACACTGAAGCCAAGTGAAAAAGAACTTCCATCATATGAAGAAATGGAAACCATAATTTTGATTAAGAGCTATGACTAAAAATCCCTTACTGAGGAGAGGATATTTTCAAAGAAGGTAGTTGTTAAAACATTTTTAACTTACATTTTATTTATCAAAAGTAAAAAAAAAAAAAAAAAAAAAAAGAAAAAAA
>PPHD01023373.1:2121-12486 GCA_002909625.1 Bambusicola thoracicus
TTTTACATGATGAAACTTTAGATAACATATGCTAAATGTATTGATTTAATTGTATTAGTGTTTTGTGACCATCTTCTTTCTTTTTGCTTTCTGTCTTCTTATCAGCATAATTGTTTAATGGAGCACATGAATTTGGGTATGACCTGTGTTTGGATAAATATGAAAGAATCTTATAAAATAGAGAAGGATTTAATGAGGATTAATTTATATTTAATCATAATTATACCACATTTTCATGGCCTTTAGAAAAAAAAAGTGCAATGGTTCTAAGAATATTATTGTGTCTTTTTCTCTAGGATCATAATTATGGCAGATTGCAGCAATGCTTCAAAAAGCTGGATGAAACTTGCTGCATCAGGGAGAGGGATAAAACAAAGGAAGTTTATTTAGTCTCTCTATGCCTTTCAAATCTATTATGAATAATGGCTGAGTTGCTGCAGATGACATTTTACTTCTCTACAGTGTTGTCTGATATCATCTGAGTACATGACTGATGATGGGATCCATCGTCAGTCAGAAGTCAGAATATCTCTCACAAACTGTAGAAAGACTGTATGGTGTAATTTAAGAAAGGTGGAGTAAATGAACAGAAAACTTCCTGAGTCACTTTCAGGTCTTAATTTATGGAAATCCTAAGTCTTCGGCTGTTTTCAAATGTACGTAGTAGGAAAACAAACAGTCTTGATAAGGAATACAAAGAATGTAACCAGTGAGGAAGGGGCAAGAACAAAAATACTACATAAAATGTGAAGCTTTGCACCTAATAGACCTGTGAGGAATGTTTACTCAGTGAATAAGTAATTATTCATTATAGATTTTCCCTGGATATTGGTTGATTTATTTATTTCGTACCACAGATGATTTACTGTGTAGTAGCCCAGACATATGCACTGATTTCTTTCTCACACTATCCTTTCCCTGTGATAGATACATGCCTGTAGACACAATCACACTGAGCTTCAAAAATGTGCTTGCACCTTGGCTAGTTCCATGGTGCCATACATGAATCTGATGGTTTGGAATCCTAGGGTATTATCTATTCACTGACTGACTGGCTTTGTTTTAATAATGCTCAGGTGGTAGCAAACTCACTTACTCTGAATGCTATGCACATTCAACGGAAAGCATAGCCCTTGTCCCAGAGGAACCTGTATGTAAGGTGACAAGACTGAGGATATAGGAGAGGCATTCTGAAGCCAGTACAACAGAGTCGCCAGAGCACAGGATGCAACTTGTTTTTTCTTTGCAGACATTTCACATGAAATTCTCTTGCCAAAAACCTGGATTGTCTCTAGTCTCCATAATCACTTGTTATCACACTAATACAATATTTGGAGAATATTTATATTAATCTTTATGTTTCCCAGTGTTCAGTCCTTCAGAAGATAGATTCCTTGTACAGCAGAAAATAGACTCAGTTTCAGTAACTGTACAGGAACCAGACTTTCTGTAGCATGGCAAATTTTACAAGCTTAACAGAGGAAGATTTGAAATTCCCCTGAAAATTACTCATGAAAAATGTCCTTTGTGGTAATATAACAAGATGTCAACACTTTGCAAATAAATTTTTGAAGTGAAACTAACATAAAAATTATTTTCAAAACGAAAAACCAAGTAATTCCACTATGGGGTTAGAATAGAATCACTGAATCATTAAGGTTTGTAAGGACCTCTAAGACCATCCAATCCAACTGTCCATCTACCACCATGTCACTAAACCATGTCCCTTTGTACAACATCTAAAGGTTTCTTGAGCACCTTCAAGAATGGTGACTCAACCATCTCCCTGGGCAGTCCATTCCAGGGCCTGACCCCTCTTTCAGAGAATAACTTTTTCCTAATACCCAATCTGAACCTCCTCCTAGTGCAACTTGAGGCCATTCTCTCTCATCCTATTTCTGTTACTCTGCTGTCCACATCTCTTCTGATGGAGCCCAAGATACCATTTGCTTTCCAAGCTACGAGAGCACACTGCTGGCTCATGTTAAGTTTTTCATTCACCAGGACCCCCATATCATCTCTGCAGGGCCACTCTCAAGGATTGCTCCTGCCAGTCTGTATATATGCCTGGAAATCCTCTGGCCCAAGTGCAAAACCTTGGACTTTGCTGTGTTGAACCACGTTAGATTCACCTGGGCCCACCTTTTTAGTCTGTTGAGGTCCCTCTGAATGGCATCCCTTCCTTCCATTGCCTTGATGTCTTTTTTGTAGTGAAGGGCCCTAAACTGAATGCAGTATTTGAGATGCAGCCTCATAAGGGTGGAGTACAGAGGGATGATTGTTTACCTGATCCTGCTGACAACACTATTTCTGATGCAAGCCAGGATGACATTGGCCTTCTTGGCCACCTGGGCATACTACTGGCTCATGTTCAGCCAAATGTTGTCCAACACCCATAGACCCTTTTCCTCCATCTTCCATCTACTTTGCCCCTACAAGCTTGTAGCATTGCCTGGGGTTGCTGGAACCAAAGTGCACTTGGTCTTGTTGAACTTCACCCCACTGACCTCATTCTAGTGATCCAGCTTGTCCAGATCCCTCTGAAGAACCTCCCTACCCTCAGACAGATTGACACTTCCTCCTAACTTGGTGTCATCTGCAAACTTACTGTGGATGCACTCAGTCCCCTCATCCAGGTAATCAATAAAGATATTAAACAGGATGGGTCCCAATCCTGACCCCTGGGGAACACCACTCATGACTGGCCAGCTGGATTTAATTCCTTACACCACCACTCTCTGGGCCTGGCCCGCCAGCCTGTTCTTTACCCAACAGAGTGTATTTGTCTGAGACATGGGGTGCCAACATCTCCAGGTCAGTACTGTGGGAGACAGTGTCAAAGGCTTTGCTGGAGTCCAGGCAGACTACATGAACAGCCTTTTCCTCATCTACGAGTCAAGTCACCTGGTCATAGAAGTATATGATGTCAATCAAGCAGGACCTGCCTTTAATGAACCTGTGTTGGCTGAGCCTGATCCCATGGTTGTCTTCAGATGCTATGTGATCACACTGAAGATGATCTATTCTGTAACCTTCCCTGGCACTGAGGCCAGGCTGCCAGGCCTGTAGTTCCCTGGATTCTCCTTAATGACACTTTTTATAGATGGAATTCACATTGGCAAGACTCCAGTTATCTTGGACCTCTCTGTTTGACCAGGAACAATGATAGATAGTGGAAAGCAGCATGGCAGTCACCTCTTCCAGCTCCCTCAGCACACTTGGGCAGATCCCATCTGGCCCAATGTACCTGTGACAATTTACATGGAGCAGAAAGTTTCTGACTCTATCTGAATCGGGTTGGAGTACCCTGAGGATAACTGGTCTGACTATTAAAGACCGGTATAAATAAGGCATTGAGAACTTCAGCCTTTTCCTTATTCTCAGCAGTCATGTTCCTCACCTCATCTAGTAAGGGCTGGAGATTCTCTTTAGCCTTCCTCTTAATATATTTGTAAAAAAATTTTTTTTATTCTCTTTTACTACAGTGCTCAGGTTCAGTTCAAGCTTGGCTTTTGCCTCTCTGATTTTCTATAACAGACCCCCACCAGGATGTCAGACTTGCTGGCCCTCCCCCAGATCCTCACCCACAGAGATTCAATTTTAACATTTCCAGCCCCAAGCTCAGCCACATCAAAACTCTCTCTAAGAGAGTGCCACACCACTGCCCATTCTTCCTCGCCTGTCCCTTCTATGCCACCTCATAACCATCCATTGCAGCACTCCAGTCATGGGAATGATCCTGGCATGTTTCAGCTGTCCAAATGGAATGCTAATGGAAATTCTTAGCTTTTACCTTAGGTGAAGTAGTGTCAGAACTTCATATTGTTGTAAAATGTTGTACTTTCAAACAACTGATAATTTCTGCTGGGGAAAAATACTGTTGGTAAATTAACAATCATCTGTGAACAGCAGGATCTGCAAACAAGAAGTGGTAATTTGTGGAATTCCACATAAGTATTTCTCATCTGAAGTAAAAAGTTTGAATCATGTTTGGTTCAATGAGATTTGGTCCAGCTCTTATTTTGCAAATTATTTTATCTAATTGCTAGTTCATTCATGTCTACTGTCTCTCTGATAGCCTTCTCTGATGTAATACTGAGTAGAACTGTAGGCTGAGAGGCATTTTGTTTGTTAATGCTGTAAATTGGGTAGTGTGAACGTACTGTGTGTGTCTGTGCAGGGCAGAATTACAATGTCCTTCATTACAAATCAACTGTGTCCTTCTGTTAAGTGAGCTGTGCCCCCTTTGCATTAGCTCAGGAAAGACAAAAGAAGCTGTGTAGTTTGGGGAATTGGTAATGGACTAAAAGCTCCTTTTATGTCATTCACTGGTTTGGACAGCTGGACTTATTCAGCAATTATGAAAAGTTGATATGACCCGATGGCTTTTTAGTAATGCCTTGCTGGGAAGCAAATTGGTAGTCTCAAGCCAAATGCCACCAAGAAGGACTGCAGTCACAAAACCCACCTGGTGCGCAGCAGCATCCCAGAACTATCAGCCAGAAGAGCTGCAAGTGGGCCAGAAAATCCGCTTGTTGAATGAGGAGACCATTGTGAGGATGAGCTGGTCAGCAAACTGTTTTCTGGTAAGCTACTACCAATGGAGCTGCTCTTGGAGTTGCATCTGCCTCACGGTGGCACCAAAGAAAAAGAACCAAAAACATGGGGTCCTAACAAAGCCAGGAGGATGCTGTAGTGGCCAACCCTAGGAGTGTATAGAGAACCATGGCTGAAAGGGCCCTAAAACCAGTCAGGACATTGTGGAGAGCTGAAGGAGCTCTGCCTTGCTCTTCTGCATGAGGATAGAGAAAAGGGCATACGTCTCCCACCTAAAAAACAGAACTCCAGAGGAAGTTTGAGTGTTTGGTCTTCCACTGAAAATGAAATATCATTTCCCCAGTGCTCAGATGAACTTATTTATCTTCCTCTAAATGCTGACTGTTCTCTTTTCAGGCTTTTTTTTTTGTTTTGTTTTCCTGACCTTTTTTTCTTCTCAGGAGTTGTGCAAAATAAATCCACTGCTTCTGCATGTGATTGAGGAACATACGTGGTTTTCTGCTTCCATTTTGTTCTACAATAAGTGGGAGGATTTTGTTTTACTCCCTCACTCCAGCCTACTTTCTAAGTATGTAGTACCAGTTCAAAAGGCAAGCCTGTGAAATTTCATATTGAAAAGTAAAAAATGCAGAAAGCTGGTTATTATTGAAAGCAAAGGTGTGTAGAAATACTGGTTAGTAAAATTAATTGTTTGTTGAGAGAACTGCACCTTCAATAATAATGCTGTTCTCATTTTGTTCTACACCAAATTCCTAGGGAACTCACAGAAGAAATTATAGATATAAGATTATAGACACCTGCACATCTTATTTTGAACGATCACAAGGAAATCTCTTGGAATATGACCAGGAATTTAGCGAGGTAATTAGTTCTTGCCTCCATCTCTGCTGGAAGTTTTGTCTTCTAAAACAAGTATGTTACCTGCTTCTAATCACAAGTGATGTGATCACCCAACATGAGCGATGTATTTATGTAACTTTCATATCCTGGGAAGACAAAGTCTGCCACAGAAGTCTGCAAATGTTCCCTCTGGTTTTAAGACATAGCTAGCTGCTGAAGAGAAGTTGCTGGCCGGTTTCAGATGCTCCAAGGTGGAAGCTTGGGGTTTGAATCTGAAGTAGCCATTCAGGAAAAATACATAAAGACCTTGTTACCAGTCAATACTATATGGTGTATAAGTTCAAGCTATAACACCACTTTCAACAGTATACTCAATGAACTAAGCATCACAAAATAGGCAATAAATTTTTTGCCCTGCCTAATGGTAATAACTCTGATGAACTGGTCACTGCAGCACTATTTCTGACCTTTGCTAGCCTAGAGCTGAGTGATGACTTTTCAGCAAATTCTGCAGCTGCTTCTCACCAAAATGCAGAATAAAATGACTTTTCTTTCGCAAATGTTTGAGTCCTTCCTTCTGTCACTGAAATATTTTTTTCATAAATGGAAGTGATGACAATAAAACCTTTCAATGAAAATGTTGTAAAATGTCTATCAAGGCAAATCCTGCATCCTCACTTGAAAGAAAAATACGGTATTGACAGGGTTACGCATTCCCTGATTCTGACACTAGATAATGTATCAGCAAGCAGTATTATTGGGATCAAGTGTAGCATTTTGAAGGAGAATTTAGGATTTGTATCTTCACTGAGGATATGCTCTGTAAGCAACCTACCTGATATTCACCCTCTACTTGTATTGTGTAATGGACCCAAATTCTGTAATAGGTGTATGTCTGGATTTAATGAGAAGTTATTAATTGCAGCCTCATAATTTGAGCTATTTTTCTACAGCGCTGCCCATGTGGGAAATTTCTATTCTGTGTTAACGTTAACTGTGTGACTAATTTGTATGAGAAATACAGCAACAACTGTTGATCATCCTCAGTGTTTGTTTCTCTGCCAGTAGTATTGAAGTAAAAATCCTTCTGTATATGTCGGAGGAAAGAATGTGGGGAAACTGTGATCACTTTTTACTCTGTTGACTCCACATGTGGAGTGATATGACGCTTTTTCAAGGCCACCTGAACAGGCTGGACCTGCTTTAAAAAGAGAATTTATTTAAAATGCCCTTCACGTTGTTTTCTTGTACCCCTAATTCAAGAGGAGTGTTCCCAAATTAGTATGCAGAAGGAACTTATACACGTGTTTCTTGTCAAAATTACTTTTTTTGGTGAAAATATTTACAGGAATATATTTTTAGCTGCTGTAATGTCAAAGCTATCCAAGGGCAGAAATAAAATCATTGTCAAAGCAAGTAGTGCTGAGCTGGAAAGAGAGGTCCCAGAAAGAAAAGACAAGGTAAGAAACTACTGCAAAGAACCACTAGCTCCTTTGCCATCAAAGGAAAATAACTTGCAAAATCATTGTTTTCTCTCTCTCTCTCTCTCTTTTGTGTGTGTGTGGCTTCTAACAATGAATTTAGAAAAGCAAGGATACACCAAAATAAACATAATTTAAAAAACACACAAAAGTTAATCCAAGCCCTGGAGTGCAGATAGTTTTTCTCCCCTTCTTAGACTGATGGATTCGGCATCTGATGATTTCTGTGAAAAATAATAAGAAATAGGCTTTCATTATTCCATTATAGCTTTGATTTCTGTCCTCAACTGTTGTTTGTTTATTTGTTCAAGCTATCATGACTCTGAGTCATTTGTGATGTGTGGAGAGCACAGCTATGAGCTGGCTGGCAACAGTTTACAAGCAGTGCTCCCTAGATGAAATCAGAATTTAATTGCTGGGTTCTCCTGGGTGGAAATCACAGAGCATCTTCCATTTGGCCCTGTGGAGGTTTTGGTTAGAGAGGGTCATGATTCTCTTCCTTCCTTATCGGCCTTTTCCTCTTACCCCTCCTTCCCCTGAAGTACTTTAACTCTCTCTGCCAGGAGGGTACCTATCTTCCACATGCCTCACTTCCCAAAGGGCACCATGTCAAACTTTGATGCCCTTGGTGTTCTTGGATAAGGATTGCCTCATGATAAACTTCTTAATAACTTTTTAACAAGAAAACTAATATGCATGGTTAAGCAAGAATACCAAATACTCAAGAGACATTAGGCATTCTTTCTTTAAAAAAAGCATTTTATTGTTGAAACCTCTTGGACCCTCATCCTACCATCTTTTAATACAAAATCTGTGTCAGAGTTCATAACTTGGGAAAGTCAGGTAGGATAAGGACAGTTGGCTTTAGTCAAGAAGTTGGAGGAACAGATTTTAAAAAGAAAAAAAAAAAACAAAACAACTGAAAACAAACACAACAAAAATCTCATCCAAATTCTCTGGCCTTCATCATCTCTTTGAAGCATGTCACTATGAAGCTGAATCTACTGGATCTTTTGGAGCAATACCTTTTGGCACAAAATTAAAAAGACAAGTGTCCTACAGTTCAAATAGAGGGACCATGCAGTTTGGCGATCTGCCTTTCTGTGTCTGCAGAATGCCTTGCATCAGTGGGAGAGCTTTGGAGTTACACAGCAACAAGCTGAAATAGATTCATGTCCTTACGTGGATCATGGCTGCAAAACCACACGTAGGCAACAAGTAGCTTCTCATTCCCCATTTTACTGTAGACATTGCCAGCTTCAAAAGTTTTGTGTGCTTTCTGCACTCCGTTTGTTACCAGTGGCTTCAACCATAGTTTTCTCTCTCCTTCTTTAGCAATGGTGCCAGTATATTTTCATCTTTTTGCTCTCTATTTTATGCAGCTGAGCTGTTGTGCTTGATAGGCTTGGTATACTGGTTCCTCCACTTTACCTTTCTTTTTCAGCAGGATTAATAAAATTACATTTGCTGTAACTTCATATAGTGACAGTAATTCTTCATGGTAGGAAGGATGAGAATGGCTTATGTATATACATATATATATATATGTATATATCAGGTCTGTTTTTCCTCTGCAGAGGACTGGAGTAATGCTTCCTATACTTATCCATCCTTCCAAAGGCTGTCCATAGGCAGCCAAGCAGTGCTTGTTACCACCAGTAATCCTGCCCTTGGAGCTGCTAGCAGCGCTCCAAGAGTAGAAAGTGAAGCAATTTTATGTTCTACATTTGTACATGGTCTGTGTAGAAGGGGACTCCGCTTGACCTCACATGGCGTGACAGTAGTAGAGAAATCCTGTCTCCCTTCTCCCTTCAAGCCTAAACTCTGAGGGACAGTCTTGGACCAGGAAAAGGATATAGATGTTCTTATGGAAAAAGTAGAGCACATTGTTTTAACTGAGAGACTGTGATTCGGATGTGCTAAAAGAAGATATAAGCATTTAGTAGCCAAGGTTGATGATGCATGCTTAGATCATAGTAAAGGGTAGTTAATGTGGGCTGTCTAAAAAATTGTCTTTTTTTTTTGTGCGTGCGTGTGTCCCTGCATGCAAAAGAATGGAAAACATCTGCTCTAAATGAGAATGTCCAGAGATTGAGTTAATTGCAAGACCCAATAGGAAAAGACTGGTATAAGTTCTGGAGCCAAACTCATTCCTATTTTAATTGCACTGGTATGATCTACTTTTTGTTATTTGGGTTTTTTTCTTTGAAATACAACTGAAATATACTTACTCCACAGCTGCTTTATGATACTGCTCTTAGTGGAAAGTTCTCAGAGATCTGAAACACTTTCCAGCTTTTTGGGAGAAGTGCCTTTAAGCTTAAAGAAGTCAAAACGACGGCAGATGTTAAACCATTGCATGTACAAGTATCTGAGAATGGACTTAATAGAGTCATCATTGCGATAATTTTTTCTTCATTATCTGAAAGTTGATGAAAGACAAATGGACATGAAAACATTAAGTTTTGAGATATACTTTTCTCCAGCTGGAAATACTGACTTTAACATTGCTAGCTGTCTGTACGCAATGACATACAGTAGAATGTAGCCTGTCTATGTATAAAGGAAGAGACACCAATTAAAATGACACAATCTAAGTCGGACGTTTTCTTTTTTTTCTTCCAAAGTTGTTCTGTAAGTAGGATTGCATCTGTGTAATCAGTCCATTACTGCTCTTTTGCTTGAGAAAGTATAACTGGTTCTGAATGTGTTTTTCTTCCAGGCTGTAGAGCAAAATGGTTCTCATTAAACCTAGAAAGTCAAAAGTGGAATCTGTTGAAATCAGTGAGTCTTTCTTCATTTTGGAAGAACAGCAATTTCCTTTGTAACACTTCACACCTTTTTTTTTTTTTTTCTTTCCCCTTCCCCCCCAACCCCCCCCAACATTTTAGATGTACATGTAGGAGGAATGGGGAACTATATGGAGTTGCAATATGGCTGCCATTGTTTGCTCTGCTTTCCTTCTGAATTTCAATCTGATGCCCCACATAAAAAATAATGTACTGATTTATGATAGTTCCAATTTTACAGTAAAAGCAGTAGCAGACAGACACTTGTGTCTTTGAAATTATAATATATAGTCTTCAGTAACAGTGATAGCTGATCCCATTTCAAATAATATCTTGGTTTTGTATACAGAAAAGTACATTTTGGCTTCTCACAGCAATTTAAAAGTAGACAGTCTCTGTTTACAGACAGGGAAACAGAAATACAGGAGAGTTGACGGCTTTGTCAGAGGAATTTATATCCACAAAAGATCTGGAAGTAAAATCTAGATTTCCTGAGTGAGTGCTCTATTGTAACCAAAATGTATAAATTTTCCCAGTTTTGAATGCTGGTGTTTCTGAGCTGAAAGGCAGAAACTACTGACAGAGTGTTATGGCTAGAGCAAGTAGTATTAGATGGAAAAATTATGTTGTTACAAAGTAAGAAGCAAAATACAGATCTTACCCATATCCTGAGCCTGTAGATAGGTTCCCAAAAGGGA
>PPHD01023374.1:0-12486 GCA_002909625.1 Bambusicola thoracicus
GTAGCTAAATTCACCCTGATACAACTCTGGGTTATACCAGATTTGATTCTGCACTACTGCGAAGCAATTATTTACCTGAAATGAGTCACAAAGACAGAGAGAGGGTTTTCTGCTTTTGATTTTTTTTTTTTCTTTCCTTCCATTTTCTTCCTGAAGGATAGCACTGGTAGAAAATAATTTCTATATTTAGCATTTATCCCTATTTTAAACAAATAGTATCATTTTCTGATTCTGAGATAGTTTAATCTGATGTAAGAAATAGGTAGGAGAGGTAAACAAATTTTTAACCAACCCATTTGTCAGTGAATACTTTGACAAGCTTCAGTTCCATAAATTCTGAAAGCATGTGCTTACGTTTAAACACATAGCCAACTTAAGTAAATGAGATTTAAGAATATGCTGACTTTTGCTTACCTACTTTGTTAAATGGGGTATTTTGTATGACCAAGTTCAAAATAAATAGATCACCCATAGCCACCTGCAATCCCACACTATCACTGGATATTATAAAGAATGAACAAAAAACAAATACATTTGTCCTTTAGATCAGAATGTTTTGCAGAAAATCTTTAACTGTGTATCATAAATATTAGACAAACTGCGCTGAGAGAAATTCTCATTGAAGTTGCTTTGGGTATCTACATAGACACTAGAACACTTGGCAGAAAGAAAGACTCAGCTGTCTGTCTTGAGTTTCTGGACTCTGCTGCATTCCTCCTTTCAGAGTCCATTTCTTGTATTTTGCTTCATGTCTAATTAGTCTCCTACATGCTGCAAAGGGCACAGTATGGCAGGAATCCATCTAGAAACAAAAACACCTGTTGTCACATTAACTTCAAGGTGAATTTTCATGAGGTTTGTCCTTCCTTAGCTCTCTTTTTCAAGTCTTGGAAGGAAGAAGAATGGAGTCTTAGATGTATTTTTACATACAAGTTTTTAGAAGAAATAATATGACCAAAAAACAAATCCTACCAAAATTACTACTAAGTTTTAATGAAATAGTTTTACATTTATGATTCTTGCCTAAGAAATGAGATGCTGTTAAACTTTCTATATTGGACATATTACTGTCATTTTGGCAAGATCTATTTGATAGACAGACAGACAATTCAGCAAGAAAGTAATACAATATCAAGGATTCACAGAGAAGATACACATTGGTATTCATCTATTTAAGTATATTTGTTTGTCAGTATGAGGTCGAAGAGTTTCTAATTAGAATTATCAAATTAGTGGGCCGTTCCTGCTTTAATACTCAGCTTCTTAATTATTTCGAAAACTCCAACTATACATGTTCCAAAGAAAGGAAGAAAGAAAGTAAGGAAAAAGAGAAGGAAAGGGAAAGGAACTTTAAATGATTGATGCTTACAAAGCATTGCCTTGGTTTAAAGCAGACCTATTTTAATTCATTTCAGTTAACGTTATAGTAAATTTCTTTTACAGTGGCTATATTAACTACAAAGGGCTGTACACAGATATATGAATGCTCACCTATATAATATTTATAGAAACAGTTCCTTGCTGTGAAAATCTCACAGGCTAGTCTTGTATATTATCAAGCATATTATTGGGATTAGAGGGTTTGCACTCCACAAATGTGTGATCAAATTAATTCTCTTCCCCATTTCTACAGATTTTCTGGATGTGAAATGGCATCAAACATGACACTACAAATATGGTTTGAAAATATACTTTAAGAAAACGTGGCATATGTTGTCCAAATTCTAATGACTGACTTCCAGAGACTGATAAGTAATGTTGCAGGGTTTTGTGTTAAAGACGTCCTTCACATTAAGAAAAGAAAAAGATCTGTATCAGTATTCACTGTTCCAGACACATAATTATCCACTGTGAAATCTGTCTGTTGGATTTTAGTGCACCATTCAGATCCTGTCCAGAATACCATGCTCAGAAATAATGTGTGTATATTTGCTTAATTTTCAAACTGCTACATATTGGAAAAAAATAGAAATTTTATAAAGAGTTTTTTCAAACTCTGGCCCCATCTCTAATCAAACCCACAGGGGCTGAACTCTGTGCCATGGTATAGCCAATTGATTCCAGCACCATGACATGCTCCGTACCCGCCAAGAAATGCAAAGAAATCTAGATATCATAATACAGCTCCATAATTCTAACTGTCAGTAATGTTTTTGTTTAATTCAACAGTTAAAATATTGTACCTGGCTAGTTTTTAGTGAATCACTGCTAAGGATTTTAAAATCTGATATTACCCTTTCACAGTTATGGTTTTATGGGTTTTTATTCTAAGTAACCTTAAGAAACCAGAAGTCATAACTGAAATTCATACACAGAAGGGAATAAGGACAGGCACAGGAACATTCCTGAAGAAGCAAGCTGTAGCTTTATTAATTCAGTATACATGGCATGTAAGAAGACACTGTCTAGAGATAGCAAAACTCCCACCCCTGAGAACTGCTTGCCTGAGTTGATTTAAAGATTGTTTTAATCTTTAAATTCTCTTATCCTTCTTCTTGAGTGGAACAGAAGATACTCAAGAAGAAATTCAGTTGTCAAAATCCTTTGTTCTGTGCATCTCACAGGAAAAAGCTCAACTAATAAAATACCAGTTCTACCCTTGCAAGATGAGTCTGCAGTTGTTTGCACACAGCAGATATGAATCACCAGCTGAACAAACTAAACACATAGATCTGGTTATTCACTGTTAATTAGCAGTATTTTACCCCTCCTCTTCAATGTTTCCAGAATGTTATGAGGGATGAAATAAAACCATACTAAACTTAATCCGACTATCACTGAACAATTCCCCTCAAGAAATGGGGGCTGTTTGTAGCTGCACCATCCTGAACGTTTCCATATTACAAGTGATGTGAATGGGATAAGAGCCACCGAGAAATTTTAAAAAGACAATGTTCAAGTTATTAAAGAGAGAAAGTAACCTCATAGAATCATAGCATGGCTTGGGTTGGAAGGGACCTTTAAGATGATCTATCTTACCCCATAGACAGGGTTGCTACCCACCAAATCAGGCACTAGATTAGGCTAGCCCCATCAAAACTGGCCTTGAACTACTCAGGGATGGGGCATCTACAATTTCTCTGGGCAACCTGCTCCAGTACCTCTGAGCAAAGAATTTCTGCCTAACATCTAATCTAAATCTTCCCCTCTCCTAGTTTGAAACCATTCCCCCTTGTCCTATCACTTTTAGACCACATAAAAAGTCAATCTTTCTCTCTGTTATAAGCTCCCTTCAAGTACTGGAAGGTCACAATGAGGTCTCCCTGAAGCGCTCACTCTCCAGATTGAGGAAGATAGAATCATAGAATCAAAGGTTGGAAAGGACCTACAAGATCATCTAGTCCAACCGTTCTCCCATTACCACTGCTACCACAAGCTACTAAACCATATCTCGTAGCTCCTCATCCAAACAATCCACATGCAATGCCCTGCATTTGGACTTGTTGAATCCCATTAGGTTCCTGTGGATGCTCTTTTCAAGTATGAAAACCTCTACATCTCAGTTATCCACAGTTCTCTGTGAACTGTAGAAACTGTGTGCAGTGTGCATCTACTGTTCGCACCTCACTTTCCACTACAAAGCTTCTCTACAGATGAAGACTACTCAGACTCTCACCTCATAATGTAGGTTCAGATACTGTACCAAAACTGCCAGCATTTCCTGCACTATTAGTTCAAAATGCAGTACATAATGCAAACATTTGAATATGCAGTCATGCTGTTGTATCCCATAAAATGCTACATTTGTGCAGGAAGGATGAATGGCTCTACATAAGAAAAAAAATATACTCTTATTGTGGCTGGAATCCTCTGATATTTGAGAATAATGAGCTCAAGATATACCTGGGAATAAAGTTACTTTGCTATGATGGCCAGTAAAAACTACTTCTGGAGTAGATTTTAAATGAAGAAGTAGAGAGCATAGAAAATGCATACTACTACTCTGAAACTTGGAGTGAAAAAAAAAAAAAAAAAAAAAAAAAAGGTAAGATTTAAGATTGTTCTTAAGAGTATGCATGCATCCAGTACTGACAGAAGGAATTAATTTGCCCTTCTTACTATCATGTTCACGTAGCCTGTTTATCAATCTTTGTTTACCTCTTCATCATAAATTATTACTTAGGAAATGCTGAACATCTGAACTAAAAATATATTTTACTCTTTTTGGTTTTTTCCCCACAATGTCCTCTAAAATTCAGTCAGTTTTGACATTTTTTATCACAATCTGTAAACATTTTCAGAAATGCCACTTCCATTGACAGTCATAGCTTGATTTACAGATTCAGAGTTGGAATGTTCTCTATCACAAAGCTAAGATGATCTGGAGATGTGCTTGTTTTTCTTACATACTTCTCAGATTTTTTGTCCTTCCTCTCTCTCATAATATTTTAGCCAATTTTAGAAACTTCTAGGAGTTAGTAAATACATTTTATCTGATAAAACATAGCACTTCTATGACTTGAAAGAGATATCTGGGTCACCAACCTTTATAACCTTGGTGGCCACACTGGGGTTAATATTATGTGATCAGCATAAGAAGATGGAAAAATGAGAAGGCTTGCTGCTGTTTTGATGAAAGATTGCTCTAGAACAACTTGTGTGCACTGTTACCTAATGCATATTTTGCATTTGCCTTTTTCCCTTGTTAAACAGGCTAAGTATTTTCATTTCTCCTGAAATAAAATTGATCCACCATTTGAAGGAAAAAATGATGCAGTATTTAGAACAGGTGAGAAAAAAGATAAAGAATAAAATTAAGAAAGGAAAAAGAGAACAGAGATGAAGGGATTTTTGCTGAAAGAAAACGTATGGAATTTACAGGTGACTACTCAAAACAGAAACCATTTACCAGCTAGACTGCTTTCCCCTTATTAAAAGCCTAGGCAAATGGAAGCTCTCTGTGTAGTTTAACTACTTAATGCCATAGAAAAAAATACTTACATTATAAATTAGCCACAAAGATCACATTGATTAAACAGTGTGATGCAAAGAGTAAGGAATAAAACTTCAGAGTTTAGGTGCTTCAATTCCAACCTACATTCTGTCAATTATTTCCTTTAAAATCTTAGGTAACATTTAACTTCATAAGAAATTTCTACTACGCTATTAGATAATAATTCTTACTCTTATTTATCATGCATATGAAGATTAGAAAATATACTATGTCATGCTTTCCCAGGGATCTTCCTGAACTTATGTCATGAACCCTACAAGGCATATCTCTGTGAAAATGTAATGTAATTATTGCATTAGACAAAAAGGTCATTCGGTGACCCCACTCTGTCTGTTTAATAAGAACTTTTGTGTGAAGATAAGACTATTACTGCTATATGTATTTAGCAACAGTGTGTGAGGCTGAGATTATCCTTGCCTCTCTACTCCCACCAGCAATTTTTCTTCTCCCAGAGATGACAACCATCAAAAAGACTAGCTTTGTAATACAATATATCCTTATGATTTATTTATTATTATTGTTTAGCTTTTGAAAAAAACTGTATTAACTCTAGGCCCTACCATGGCTAGAGGATAATAAATACATACAACTGAAAGTATGAGATTTATTAAATTCCTTATATTTTAACCTACTGATTTTCTAATTGCAGCAAGAGCAGGTAGGAGCAGCTGGTTCCAGAATCTGCAAATGAATGAATCTATCATACTGTGTTTGGTAGGCTTACTGTTCTGCTTACTGTAATAAAGATTTTTGTGCATTGAAACAAAGCAAACTATGCTAGGAAGAGTGCAGAAGAAACTTCCTAAAGGAAGTTTTCCCCCAGTTTACTCAAAGGACCATTAACTTTTCACCTTATGTGGCTGGATATATTTTACATTGCAACTGACCTTACAGAACAAGAGCAAATGATATTTTGTTTGAAATTAAGTCCGATAAAAATACTACGATAAATTTAACGTTCCTAGTCTAAAGTGATAGGATCAGTAGTGACACTAGACATAGGAACACCACTCTAAAATAACTTCAAAATTACTTACCCCTTTTGTACAACAAAAATAAAAACAATGAAGTATTTCTATTTTTATGTTTATTAATGACTGTTTCCTATTCCCAACCTATAAAAGCAGATAAACAGGTAGTCTTAATGTGACAGATGGAGAGAAGTGATCATTAGTGAACAAAAGCTATAACAAACAACCAAAATGGTCATACAAAAGATTGAATTTACTAAAACTGACTTTATGACTTTGTCTTCCTACAGTACAAGCACACCACAGACCAATGACAGTCTTGCATTTATAATCTAGTGACAATATGAAGACAGTAGTATACAATAAATCTAATCTGCAGTTTCCTGTCTACTGCATTCATAAGGAGTACACTCATCTCTTGCGTTGTTCTGAAGAAAGTAGAGGCTATAGAGATTACAGTGTCTCAAAGTTCATGCAACAGAAGAAAATATGCAGGTTTTGTTTCATCAGCAACATGTTCATATTCATATTCATTAGGATTCAGTAGTATTTAATTAGTAGACTGCTTTACTTTATCCCCTGATTTTCATTGTACTTTCTAGATAGTCAATCTTTGATTCATTAAGGCTTTCATAGCAACGGTAATCCAAGTATTTCACTATACACCTGTAAAAGTAAAATAAATTGTTATATCTTCGTCAGAACTACAATATCTTTTACAATAATACTTGTTATGTAAAACATTTTTGTCATCAGAACATATTCATATTCATGTCTTTATGCACTGCTTTATTAAATTTTAATCTTAAGCTACTAATCATAACAAACAGATTATGCAAGGACATTTATTTTTTCTCTGTTTATGACAGCTAAACCTTGTACCAATCTAATTCATTTTTCTTACTAGCAGTCCAGTGTTTTCATTTATTTAAAGAATTCAAGTGAAATACAACTATTTTCCTACTTGGATTACTCTTGTTGTTTTACTCTCTATACTATACTTTATTTTGGAATACACTTTTTATTTTGTTAACTTACTGAAAAGACTAAATCCTCCTGCCACACAGTATACATAAACTTGCATGAAGAAAGCTATGGTCCTAAAGCTCATATATACATTTACCGATCTATTTATATTTTAATATTCATCATCAGTTGTTAGTGAGAGCTACATCTGGATTTAGGTCAAAGTCCATCTGCTAAATTTCAGTTTGATGTATGCCATGGTCTGCCATGAAAATAAAATAAAGAGATGCAGCTGAAACTGCCATTAAAAAAATACTAGTTTATTCAAAGCTGGGTTTCACTAGAAAAGAAGAGCAGGTATGTTTTTAATATCCTGAAACTTTAGCAAAAATAAATATAGATTTCGGTGAAAATATGTTATCATTTTTCTCACTGAAAATGCAGTTCCAAAATACAAGATTTATATTTCTATAGTATGCCTCAGGGATGAAGACCAGTTATATTAGCTTTTTTTGTTGTTCTTGTTTTGTTGTTTTTTTTTTTTAAATGAGTGCAACTCTTAGAATAGAAAGCATTTTGTGCAATTTAATTACACAAGAGCATATCTTATGTTTCATATACCATATTTTCATTATATTTAGATGTCTCTTAACAAAGTGCCATGATAGCAATATTTTCTTGAAAAAATCAACATAAAGCTTGAATTGAAAAAGAATAAAAAGAAAAAAGGACATCCTTTCCATTTATCATGTTTATCTATAATATACTAATCTGTATAAATGGCAGTCTAAACATACTTTTTGACCAAAGCTTGCATAGTTCTACTAACACTGTGGAACCAATGTAGTAAAACACCATTAGTAAAGCTCTGAAACAGCATTAAAAATCTAAGAGATACAAAAAAGTTTACTGGCTCATCCATCCCCAAAAGTACCTGTTAATAACTAGGGCATGTATTTTTATTTTTTTTTTATAAGGGGTTCTACATGCCTCAGCACAGTATAACAGGGCAAGTATATTTCTCATCTTGTGGCATTAGCAAGAGTCAAATAAGTGTGACAAATCTTAAAAAACATCATGGCTGTTTATCTCATAAAGTATTATTGTCTCACCATCATTAAACTCACATAATTGTAACTTCATTCTATGTTCCTGCCCTGCTATGGGTGAGTGCACTGGAGTGCGATTACATATAAGCTTTAAAATAAGGGCCTGTGTGCTTCAAAAATGTTCATCACCTATTTGAATGTTTGACTATTTTTTTTTTTTCCCCCCAGAACAGTCATGATTGAATCATTTTTAAATGTTAAATAATTAGTTTATTAAGCAACTTTCCAACAAGGGACAAACACAACACTTTGATTCTGAATGTGCTTATATTTTTTAAGTGAAATGCAGGATTCAGTGAAATGCGGGTTCAGTGAAATGCAGGATTAGGATGCCTTTCTGGCACTTTTTTTTTATGTTTCCAAGACTGGAGTATGATGGAAATTGGAAAAGGGCCTCAAATGGTGACAGCTGAGGGGGGGCTTTCTGTATTAGAGCAGGCACCAAGGATGCCCCAAGATAAGCAAAATTGCTTAGAGTTTGTACAGTACTTCAAGCTGTTATTTTGTTGTTGGAGGCACTGTTACATTTTAGTACACTATGCATTCACAACCCACCGGCAAAGTGGCGACAGGCATCACTGGTCATCCAGTAAAGTAGTTTGGTTCTTTCAGGTTGTCATTCGTAATGCAGCCATTTTATATGCCCAGAGAGATACTTTTCTTTGCTACCTGTGCAATGTCAACAAACCAAGGAGTCTGCTTTGGAATATCACAACACCACATGTTAAAAATGAGGCAAAAGGCTGCCTATATGATAGAAATGTATGTGAATGAACTGTGAATGAAATTCAGTTCCTAAACATTACTCCAGCTGTCAACTACTGGATGTTGACTATTACGGGTATGAGAGAAACACTCTCCATTTTGCTTCAGCATCTAAGATGATTCTTTGATATTTGGGAAGAAGTTGCATGGAAGGAACAAGTGTATTGGGAAGAATAATCATTCTGGGAAAGAAAAAAATAATTAGTAACCTGTTCATTGTTTAAAAAATCTAATTCCAGAAATATTTCTGAAATCAGAGGTCCAGCCTTGATTTAAAAGTATGAGATATTATTGCTCTGAATAGAATCACATGGTATGTTGTCATACGGCTGCTATATAGACTAGGCCACAGAAATAGTATATTTCCACACAGTTCTGTCACTTGCATATATGAAAATTGCCCTTAGTAGCTCTGAGATGAAATACTTGAAAATAAGTTTTCAGTGTTTGAATCTGTTTTCTTCCTTTAGATTTCCTGGCACAGGAACTCCCCCTCCCGTCCCCCCTCCCCCCTCATGTTTTTTCAGTGCCTAGCACAATGGGACATCAAACCTCATTGTGTGCATTAGGCACAACTATAAAATCATTATCGTCTACACAGAACTGTTCCAGTCCTTTGGTTCCTCACGATTATTTGTTTGCCCTCTCCTCTATCAAACTTCCAGCTGAACGTTCTCTGTGAAACAAGAGACTACATTGGTAAATATGAACTATACAGATTCTGACTTCCGCCAGCAAAGCATGTAAGATAATTAAACATCAGCAGATGCGTGTTGTTTGCTAACTAGTCCTTACACATCAATACATTTTGAGTTCTGTTCTGCATTCCTCAGGCTATTTATTAAAACACAGTAATAGCAAATGTTTACCTATTCTGACATATTTTTTAATTTTGGTTTTAATGTTTAACTTCTCCCTGGATAAGAATTATTCCTATGAGGGGCAAAGTACCAAAAATCAAAGAAATTTGCTCCTAACTAACCTAATGAAGTATCATCTCAGCTTCCAGTCACTGTTGCTTTTTAGCATCTTTGAGCCTGACATCAGTTTTGGATGCAGCTAAATGCCAACTATCCCGATAAACACGTACACTACCAGCTGTGGCTCCATCTGCTCAACTAAACATTTTCACACCAAATCTGCCGGGGAAAAAAAATATTGTTTTTGGAGCTGGTTTGTAACAAATGAAATATTAAAATCTTAACTCCAGGTGTCCCTTCATTTTTCTGTTCCTCTGATGAATATATTTAGAAGAAGAAAAAAAAGAAAAAAGAAAAACCACCCTGCTATTTAAAGCCTGCCTCAAACCCGCAAAATCCAATGGAAAGAATTTGATGTGAAGAAGAGATAAACAAAACAGAAATCCAAAGCTGATAAACGTCTGCGCGCCTCATAGAGCCCCAGCAGATACCTATGTGACTGCATATCAGGAGCACTGAGCAGTGGGATCTCTAAGCAGCTCCCACCCCTCTGCCTCACCCTGGCCACTGGCTCAAGCAGTCAGGGCTGCTGCAATTCTCGGTCTTTTTCCAAAGCGCTGCAGTTTCTAACCTGATACTGAAATCAGTACTTTAGCAAACTTGCGCGATAGGTGCAGTGTTTCAGGGCCTCTTTTGAAAGGTAAAGACACAGCTCTTTTGCAAGTAGGGATATCTATACGATATCCCACCAAAGTTCTGAAAGGTTTATTACATTTATGTCTAATGAACTACTGTTACTGCCTGCTTATTTTATTTTTTCATTTAATATTGAAATTTTCTTAAGCAAAGCAATAAAAGTTCTCAAAAAAAAAAAAAAAAAGGTGAAATAACACTGTGAATTTGCCTCTTACTTAAACTTTCAAAATCACATCATATAGCTTGGCATGGTAATGGCAGGGTGCTGGAAACAGTACCTGCTCATGTATCCTGACATACCAAGTCTGAACAAAGAATAAGGTTTAAACTGCACTAAGCTAGTGCTTTCCACTTTCCACTCCCTTCCTGGGAATCCAATGAAAGGCTTGGGGCAGCTCCAGCTCTGTCACCATGAAAACCTCAGCAGCTGTTGTGAAGTACTGACAAGACGAAGGCTAAGCAGAAGGAGAAGATTAATCTGAGCCAGAAGAAGCCCAAGTTTACATATATTTTTTTCCTGCTATACCTGGTAGGGCCTGTAAATTGCTCCTCTTGGGGGTGCTTGACTGCACGAGCCAGAATCCAAAGCTAACCTTACTTCCTCATGAACAAGTTTGAAAATAATGGCTACAAGTCTACTTAACTTGAAAGACCAGATGATTCAGTTTGGCATTTGTTTTGTACAGTGTCTTCTTACAAGCAAAAACGGAACAACTCCCCACCCAGCCAGGGCTTTAAAAGCTTTGAGTAACATAAGAAGTAAGAAAACAGCAAAATAGCAGATGAATAGACTACACTGTGGTTTAAAATTCAAAGGCATTCTAGTGGAAATTCAAGAGGGATGAAAAGATGTGTTGCTTCTGTAACTTATGTTAATGAAAGCTAAGAGTAGTTTTATTGAAGTGAATGGAATTATGCCAAAATTTTCATACTAAAGAGACATCAAACCCATTTAGCAGTGAAGTACTCCTTGAAAACTGAGTACATTTTTGTATCGAAAAGTTAAATTAAAATTCGAACATTACACATTTTTATAGTGTTATATATGTTCCTTGTGAAAATGAAAGAAACAAAAGTCATACTACATCTAATAACTTCTTCTAATTAAAGAAACATCATCCAAGAATGTGTTTTAAGTGGAACTGGCAAGCAATCAACAATTCAGACTCTACATCAGAGATTTCTGAGCCTTTTTGATACAGCATTCTTATTATTCCCTTCTGAGTTCATTCTCACTGCTAAATTCCAGTAGAAAGGAAACCCAGAAAGTTCTTAAAAATGCTAAAATTAAGTAACACAGATGAAAACAGTTATGAGAAAGGTATCCAAATTCTGCTCAAAAATTTCTGCCTATATATTTTATCCTTTCTAGTTCAACAATCTATCTGCACTAATACAAATATATCAGTACAGAAGGAGTTCTGGCTAGAAAGCAGGATAAATTTATCACCTAGCAGTTTTTTCTACTGAATGAAACACAATTTAATACTTAGTGCTGTGGAATCTAACAGGTTAATACAACTAAAGTGTGACAATTAAATGTGTCTTTTCTTCCTCTCAAGTCTTTGACTGAAGAAACATTATAAAGAATCTTAATAATAAAACAAATCATGAGAGACAGGAGTCTCAAGTATTATGTAGGTATGTGCTGACGCAGAATGTGTACTTAAGCTCCTTTACTGTCTTCTGTATTATGAGGTTTTCGAAAGAAATATAGGGAAGAAACACCAGAGCATCATTTCTCTTTTATGGACAAAATTATAAAGAATATAAAATAATAATGTCAATATACAGAATTATACATATGTAAGAGATTATTCTGTTATATAATTGACTCAAAGTTTTCCGAGGAACAAGTCCAGGCAAGTCCTGGGCAAAGGTAGAGAAATCCTCTCTCTGGAGGACATTGATGGACAGGTCCTGGCTAAGGGTTGTAAAATCCTCTAAGGAGTACAAATGGACAAGGCCAGGGGCAACGAGAGAGGGATAATCTGCTGATAATGGCCGGGAAATGGTCTTTTGTGTGGACTTATCTCAAGGAAGATGGCCATCTCAGGAGGTACGCACATGACTCTTGCTCAAGCACCCAGGAATGTCACGTAGGC
>PPHD01023376.1:0-12485 GCA_002909625.1 Bambusicola thoracicus
CCCTCTGTCCTCAGCTGTGTCCCCTCAGTGTGCACCTTCAGTTTGTCCCTCTATCCTCAGTGTGTCCCCTCAGTGTTTGCCTTCAGTTCGTCCCTCAGTGTGTGCCCTCAGTTTGTCCCTCTGTCCTCAGTGTGTCCTCTCAGCTCCCCTCAGCGGGTCCCCTCAGTGCGCCCACCAGGACAACATGGCGGGGGTGGAGGGGCTGGAAGCGGGAAGGCAGCCCCGCCTGCCGCATGCGCGGGTCTGGTCGCTCCCCCATCTCCTCACACGTGCACACACACATACACAGCCGCCATGCTGGAGGAGCTGAACGAACTGCTGGACGCCGCCCCGCAGCGCCCGGACACGGTGAGGGCGGGCGGCGGGAAGGCGGTGGCGGGGCGGGAAGGGGGCGGTGGGCGGTGGGCAATGAGGCGGGAAGGCGGGAAGGCGGCGGCGCGGGGCACGCCGGGAGCTGTAGTCCGGGCGGGCGGCGGCCATGGCGCCCTGAGGGGGAACGTCCCTTCACAGAGCTCGCTGGGATCTGTGGGGCGGACAGAGCAAAAAGAGGGGGTGTGAAAGCGTTGCCCCTCCGGGGGGTTTGTCATGTCTCTGTAGAGCTGTGACACGTTCGGGTCACATGTTAAGAAAACACCTCCGTCTTTTGCAGAGGGCGGGATGTATTTCCTGATACGTGCTATGTTAGGCAATAAAAGTGTATATTTGGGGTTCCGATTTGTTTTGTACCTCAGTGCTCCTCAGTTGTGCGCATGCTGCAGGCGTACGGCAGCGTTCTCCTTGGCCAGGTGCAGAACCCATGGAGCTCCCCACAGCTCCTATGGGATGTGTGGGGCTTGCACGCCCTGACAGAGTGGGGGCTCTGGGGAGAGAACATGTGAGGTCCCTGGGTTTAGAATCACGCAATCATTGAGTTTGGAAAAGACCTCTGAGATCATCATGGCCAACTGTCAGCCCACCCCCACCATGCCCACTGCCCACGTCCCCCAGTGCTGCATCCCCACAGGATGAATCTGGGGATCCCCAACCACCTGGGCAGCTGTGCCAGCACCTGACAGCTCTTTGGAGAAGAGCTTGTTCCTGGTATCCAACCTGAGCCTCCCCTGGCTCAGCCTGAGGCCGTTACATCTTGCTTGTTCAGCCAAGAGCAGAGGAGGCTGAGATGAGGCCTCATGGTGCCATACAGCCCCTCATGGCTCTACAGATCCTCACAGGGAGCGGAGGAGCCATGCTGAGCTCTGCTGTCTATGACAGCGCCAGGGCCCAAGGAAACAGCATGGAGCTGTCAGGGGAGGGCTGGGTGGGGGTGAGGGAAAGGCTGTGCCCAGAGGTTGGTGGGCATGGAGCAGCTCCCCAGGGCAGCGGGCACAGCCCTGAGCTGCTCATGGAGCACTGGGACACCGCTCTCAAACATAAAGTTTAATTGTTAGATAATCCTGTGTGATGCCAGCAGATGGACTCAGTGAACGCAGGTGCAGGATGGGAATTCAGCAGAGCAGAAGGAAGTTATGCCTCAGTATCCTGAGTTTGGATGTGGCAGCGTGGGCAGAACCTGGAAGCAGTGCTGAACCAAAGACTCAGATTTGTGTTGGCTCTTTCTCTTGTATCAGCCGAGGACATGGAATTCCACCCACCCACTTGGACACCCTGCCACTCCTGGGCTACCAACACAGGCCAGAAATCATTCTTAAAGAGCATCAGCCCTTCGCAAATCTCCTTTTCCCATCTCTGCCATTTCATCTCTGCATGTCTGTGGTTAAGCCCGTGTCATTTCACATTGGATGTTAGGAAAAATTTCTCCTCCAAAAGAGCGCTCAGGCACTGGCACAGTGCCTGGGGAGGCGGTGGAATCACCATCCTTGGAGGTGTTCAGGGACCATGGAGATGGGGCACTTGGCAAGGTCAGTGGGCACGGTGGGGGTGAGCTGACAGTTGAACACAGTGATCTTAGAGGCCTTTTCCAAACGTGATGATTCTACAGCTCTGTGATTTTCAAAGAACTGACTGCAGGGCTGGTAGGTGGAAGAAGCTGCTGCCTGTGCGGGTGTATCTGACGTGTCACCACCAAATGCTGCCACTCCTGCCGCTGCCCTGCCAGTCAATGCTGGCAGCTTCTAACACGGAGCTGCAGCTTCTGCTCTGTAGCCTGCAGGTGGATGGAGTGTGAAAGCGGAGTGTGGAGGGAACAGGACGGGCAGACAGAAGGAGAAGGCGCTGCAGGAGTCTTTCCCTTGAAGGTGCTACACGCCGAGCAGTGTCTTCCTGGGCTTGGGAAAGGTGTGCAGACTGGGTGGAAGGCAGGCAGGACTCCAGTATTTCCAGGAGTTCTGGGTGCAAATCCAGCAGTGCAGGAGGTGCACGATTCAGACATTTTCACTGCCGCTAGCTGGGCACGGAAACATCAGAAATGGAGTTTTGAGTATTAAGCAGCTGCAGTGCGACAGCAGAGTGAGGATCATTGAGACTGAAGGTCAATAACTGGAAGTTCTGAAGGAGGTAAATAATATGTGCACTCCATGACAGCTTCCCACTGAGTTCTGCACAGCATGCTGTAGCAAAGTGCAGAGCCTTCCAAGCAGCCAGGCTTCACTTCACCATGCACGAGGAGGGGACGTGGGGATGCATTCAGACTCGCTGTGTGCAGGAGGAGAGTCCAAGGGGATGAGAGGAGCTGAACACAGAAATGAGGATCTTGTGCTGTTCCGACCCAGAGACCCCTCTAGGCTTACACTGGGAGGGTACAGCTCTGTAAGCTCTCGCTTTGTGGTGCCTCCACTCTGTGTTGGGTAGAGAAGCGCTCTCTCTGACTGGGGCAGAGCAGCATTTCTGTACCCTAAACTTCATTTTGCATTCCCTGCAGACGTACTGAATATTTGCCATTCTGTTAGCACCGCTTTACAACACGTTAGGCATCGCGGTGCTAACTGATAGATGCCTTGCACGTTGCCCATGGGCAGATTGCTGCAAAGGGCTTTTTCTTGTAATAGATTGAAAAAAAAAAGCAATGATAAGTTTAGTGATTAAAAGCAACTCAGTTATGTTTTGTACTGATTAGAGGAAAATCTCAACTAAAATTTTAATGGCAACAAATGCCTTGATGAGACTAGTACTGATAACAAGTGTGCACTGATGAACTGAATTAATTTCCTGCCTGATCAAAACAAGGTAGTATACTTCGTGCAGTGTTCTGCTCCTGTAAACACATTGAGATGCTGAGGCTCTCTGCTCTGAACGTGACACATCTCAGTGAGCATGGATGGTGGCTGGGGTGCTGCCTGCGCCCTTCCTTCTGTGCTGTCATAGAATTATGGAATATCCAGAGTACGGAAGACCCATAAGTATCATCGACTCCCACTTCTGTACCTGCAGAGCCTCCCCTGGATGCAGGCATCGTCTCCCAAGGCACAGAGCCAGGAGCTGTTCGTACCCTCATCTTAACCCACTTTAAAGTTTCTTTGCTGCTTCTTTTCCAGGGTAAATTCACACTGCTGCGAGACAGCAGAACGGATGGCAGCTTCCTGGTGCACCACTTCCTCTCCTTCTACCTCAGAGGTAGGTGAGCAGCAGGACTCTGCAAGGCAGGGGTTTGTCTTCACCTGCTCCTTGGAAGTTCCTTCTCCATGAAGTGTTTCTGCAAGAGCTGATTCTGCAGAGAGCCAGGGCATCCTCCCATTAGTGCAAGGGACTGGTGTCAGGGTTTCTGCGTCCCAGTCCTGACTTGTTCCTAGGCCTTGCTCTCCAGCCCTTAATCTCCATGCAGTTATGTCATTACTGCAGTGAAGGCCGTAAATCACCTGGACATCTGAGGGAGAGCTGCCATGTGTAGGTCTTTTGTTACTGAACATTTCATAACATTTTGTAACTATTGGGAACAACTGGCAGATAGATAAGATAGCAGTGAGTAAACAAACAAACAAATGGAGGGGCTGGCAGACTGCCTAATTGCTCTGCTGCTAACCTTCCACCCCTGAATAGCCTATCAGCCTCTGTAGAGAGGTCACTCAACTCATGGACTCCTCCAGTTCCCTGATGGTAAACCTGTTCAGACTGAAATTTAGCTCAGAGTGCTGTGTGTGCCCCCCACAACTGCCACCTCCTCAGCTGCAGCTTCACTTGTTTTTAAGATTTGCTTTACTGTACTGAGCAAGGAAGGTAGGTTCACTGCAGGAAGGCATGTGCTGAGCACGTAGCGAGCAGCGTGAGCCCGTCAGAGGGCAGTGCTCCTTTACAGCCTGCCATGCTGACCTTCAGCACCGTCCTGCCCTTGACCCAGTGCCCAGCTGTTGCTCAAAACATTTGGGAAGGCCCAGCTGGCACCGCAGACCTTGCTGCTTGTAATCTGGGGCCACAGACCTTGCCACTTGTAATCTGTGTCCTGCACTCTGGCAGGGAGAAGCAACCGCACTGCTTTGGGTATGAACCAAACCACAAGGCCAGGTTGTCACGCGCTGGGTTTTCCAAAATCATGTCCTAGTGAGGTATCTTTGTGAAAATTGCTGGTTCTGTGTGTGTTTGCAGATAAGGTCACTTGCCCTGTGAGAGCCAAAACAAGGACTCTTGGCATGCCTGTAATTTCAGTAATTTGTGTCATGGTCGGCCATTGGCCTCCTTGCAGTTGTACCAACAAACAGTGCAGGGAGATCCCAGGGCAGAAATGGCATGGGACAGAAAAAGGGCTTTCTATTTTTTCTTTGTCATCTTTTTCTTGTTCCTTCTGTTTATTTTTAACCTGGCTACAACTTTCACTAAATTGGAAAGCTCAAAGCAAGGCGAGAATGGAAAACCCATAGAAAGGTAAGAGTGGAAAGCCCAGCTATGAGCAAGTGAGAGGCTGCCTGGACCTTCCTCCCTTCAAGGCCTTTGCAGGCGGATTTGTAGCCTGGCTGCTGTGATTTATGTGCCTTGATAATGGCAGTTTACAAGTGAAATAATAACAATGTGTCTTTTGTTTTCTTCCCCAGCTGGCTGCAAGGTTTGCTTCCTGGCCCTGGTCCAGTCCTTCAGTCACTATAACATCGTAGCACAGAAGCTGGTAAGTCTCCTGTCGCAGGTTGCTAACTGCAGGCCTTGTAGACAAGCCCAGACCGGTGGATGCAGTTTCAGTAGTGCTCTGGGGAGGAAAGCCTTCTGGTATCTGTATCCAGGTACATTCAGAAGGATGCCTCTGTGCTGCTTTTGGCGTCTGGGCAAAGGCATGGATTTGAGCCATCTGAGAAGCCACAAGCACCAATTTCCTTCCCATGGCGAGTCAGGGAAGGATTACATGTACCACAAAATGAGGAAACTGAGAACGCAGGAGGCAAGGCCATTCCTGGTGTCAGTACGCCCCTCTCACCTGTGGGTTTGAAACGCATCTCTCAGCTTTTGTGCAGTGCTCTCTTACAGCTGTGAAATGCTCTGGGTGTGGAATCCAGGTGACCTCCCAGAGCTGAAGGGATTGCATCGACCCTCCCTGCTTTGTTCTGCTGGGAGTCTCAGCAGTGCTTCTGCTTGCAGAGAAGGTGCTGAGGAACCAGGAGCAGTGATGGTGCATCCCACATTCTAAATGTGGGATGGGTTCTGGTACTTGGTAAACAGCTGCTTTTAGTTTTAATACTCAGTTTTCACCTTGTTTTAGAAGGAGATAAATGGCCTGAGGGCTCAGACTTAAGTTAACTAAAATGGACTGAGCAAACAGCATTTTGATGTGAAGCTTTAACTCTTGGCCAGGTATTGAGCACGCATTTCCTCTGCAGAACATTTCCCAGAGGAGGAAATGTAGGTTGGAGATTCAGTTGTTCAGTATAGGAACCTTGGCTGCTCTAAAAGCAGAATCATATTTGTCGGTGTGTTCCTTAATATGGTGAAATTTCCCATTACACAGCTTGAGTGTGTGCTTTTAATAGGCGGTGGTGTCATCTCTCTCATGGGAGAGTCTGAGAAGTGAGAGAACATACGGATTAGCTGGAGCACATGTGCAATGCAAATCAAAGTGATTTGCTGTCTGATGCTTCCAGCACAAAGATTACTCTTGTGAAGGAGTGATAAGAAGAACAATGCAGTTTGCTGGGGGAGTTGAGGGAAGGGATTACGTTTGCCTACAGCAGTGAGCTGACCCTGTGCTGTTGGTTTCAGGTCTCTGAATCAGTCTTACATTCTAACTTTGCAGAAGTCTGTGTGCATGGTTGGTGTGAATTCTTCCTGAGCTCTGAGCAGTCAGTGGTTGTACTGTCATTTATGCCTGAATTTCTGTAAGAACTTGCCTTTGCTTTTTCCCAAATGAATGTGTCAGGCTCAGTTACGGTGTTTTTTGGCAGAGTAGTTTCACTCCGGCCTGTTCATGACTGGAGACTTGATGATGGGAGTTGCCTCTTACAGTGTGTCTGTGCTGCTGTAGGTGCCTGCTGGAGACAGCTATCACTGACATTGCTGTGGCAAGCCCTGGTCTCAGGCACTGCTGTGAGCTGAGCTGTGCTGCTGTTAGGTGTGCTGCATGCTGCACGGTGCTGCAGACACCCAGCTGGTCCCTGGCTAGCACCTATTCCCCAGTGGAAAGCCATGGACCAGCTGTCTGGCTCGCCGTGTTGGCCAGATGGGCTGCAGGGTGACAGGTCTGTGGGAAAAGGCCACTGAGCTACAGTATCAGCTCCACAGGTTCAATCTCCCGTAACATTCCTTTCTAGCAGGTTATGTGCTTATGAAGGACTGCAGTCAAATGAGCCCATGATGCCCAAGACTGGGATGTGAGCTGTGAGTACCTGGGCTGTGGGAGATGTCCCTGCCTGCAGCAGGAGTTGGGGCCCAGTGGACTTTAAGGTCCCTTCCAACCCAAACCAATCTGTGGTTCTAAGATTGATCCATTTCTATCACAGTGTGATAGTGTCAGTGCCCACAGATTTCAGTGCAAGCTGAACCTGGCTGTGGTTGCCAGGCTGGAAAGTGTGCTCTGACCTCCCCAGTAGTATGATGTAGGCTTTACAGTGCTACCTTGCAGTCCTTGGAGCACCTGATGGTGTTGCTGCTTCCCAACAGTGCCTCCAGGTCTCACCAGTCCCATACAGCTTAGCTAAATGCAGTTCCCCTGGAATTCTGTGCCTGTGCTGCCTCACAGTACCATATTCACACATTTTTCTTTCAAACTCCACCCTTCATGAGGATCCACACTTAATTTGAAGGGACAGTTAATGTTAACGTTGTTTGTCGTGACCTTCTAGAGAACTGCAGCAGGACTCACGACACGAGGGCAGCCTGCCAGGCTGGTGTTCCCACTCTCACTTTTATAAGGTTTGATCTGTTTTAAAGGAAAAACATATTTATTTCCATGTGGCCCCCCTCTTGCCTGCTCCCCCATTCCCAGCGCTGAGGTTGCAGACCCAAGGACGTTTCCTGCTCAGCCCTGCTGTCCCCTGAGGGTACACGAGAGGTAGAGGAGAGGAGACCTTGGATGACTGCCTGATCACAGACTGTCGCACTTTGTACCGCGGTGCCGTTCGCTGTTGGAGCTAATAGAGCTGCCTCACGTGCTCCATTATTCCTTCTCTCCTGCAGATATTTTGCTTTCTGTTATGAATTGGCCAACAGCAAGCAGCAGGTTTGGTTTTAAGGAACGTCGCAGCTGCAGGCTGGTGGGACCTGGTGCTGCCTGCCCAGCAGCATTGCAGGCTCTGCAGCTGTGCGTTGTTGGGAAGCTCTTGGTTCCAATCTCCCCACACTGCAATCTCAGAGGCATTTCTGGGCTCGATCGATGAGTGACAGATTGCCAGAGATAATGTCTGTGTGCTGTGCGGTGATGGAGCGCGGTGCTGTGAGATAATGAGGGCTTTCAGGGTTGGTAATGCATGCTGCTTGGCATTGTGGCCCTACAGCAAGGACGTTTTAGTGTCTCTAATCCTGCTGGCAGTCAAGCAGATGCCATTGGCTATTTCGGGTACTTTTTCCATCACCTTTGAGCTGTCCTGGGGCTTTCCTCTGTTGTCCAGGCAGGCCCTGCTGTCCTAGTGCTGAGCTGCCAAGTGTTTCAAGAAGGAGATGGTGGTTCCTTGCTGCTCTGCTAGGGAAACAGCTGAACTGGGGGACTGGAACTAAATGCTCTTCTGAAGTCCCTTCCGACCTGAGCCATTCTGTCTGAAGTACACAGTTTGCATGTGCAAGAAGCAAAGCAAAACTCCATTTCTGAGTGATCGACGTGAAGAGTGACTTCAGATGCTGCTTTGGCAAAGCACTTAACCAAGAGACTGAGTCCCATGCACTCCAGAAGTTCACCAGGGGATCAGTGCAGCCTGTTCCTGCAGCTGCCCTGCAGCTCAGCCCTGCTTTGTGGCATGTCAGGTATTTGCCAGCTGATCCACATTCCTGCTGCATAAAGCTCTTCTGTCCTTGGTGAGGAATTTTTCCGTGGTGTGGGCTTGTTACTGCCTAAGAGGCTAGTCCTAGCTCTGCACTCCTGCCCTGCTTCCCATCAGGGTTTTAGTGGGTAATTATCACCTACAGTAGTTGAATTCCTGTGCCTGAAGCCCACGTGCCCTGACGGATGGATTGCTCCCCTGCGAGTTTCAGCGAAGAGAGGAAACGCGGTGTAAATCTGTCATTCCTATCATCAGCACCAAACATGTGGTCACTGATAAGCCCTGCAGGAGCTGGGGGTTAATCTTTCTGGAAGGGACCTCTTCCTTATCTACTCAGACCTTCTCTCTCTTGGGGTGCGTGTATGGAAATGCCACGCTCCCAAAGCAGCCTCGTGTAGGTACATGGCATTGATTAGATGTCTAGGCTGTGGCTTTCCAATCTACTAAGAAAAAAAAAAGAGGAGGAGGAGGAGGTGAAATGCTGGCTCTTATGGGTTGGTGTCAGAGTAACAGGAGGGTCTGACAGGTGGGATGTGGTGGTGGGAATCGGGAGGCAGAAGTGGACATGTGGCTTTGCTGCATCTCTTTTGTGTGTGAGCAAAGAGCTCATGGGTGTCGTGGGGCTGGGAAACGCTTGGAAAACCTCTGGAGCCTTTACAAAAGGGGGAGTTGTACTGGTGCCCAGCACAGTGCTCTGCCCAGCCGTGCTCTGCCCACCACCAGGGATCCTTCTCCCAGCGGATATGTGAGCTGCTCTCAGGATCCTTATTTCTGGTTGGAATCATGGAGTCGTTTGAGTTAGAAAGGCCACCTAGTTCCACTCCCCTGCAATGAACAGGGGCGTGCACAGCTCTGTCAGGTGCCCAGAGCCTGCTTCCCAGCCTCTGCCTCCCTACTTTTGCCTCTTGAGCAATCCTGCGTTGAGCTGAAGCTTCCTGAACTTTTTGTTAACCATGTCTCGCCATTTTGGCCAGCTACCTGCTGCCTTGCACAACAGCCCCATTTCCAGAGGCTTTGTGCTAATGCTCCCCAGCTCCATTTGAAGAGATTACAGTCCCATTGTGAAATGTGGGAAGCAGCCCACACTGCACAGCCAAGCAAACTCATGCTTCTTCCCACAGGGAAGCTGGCGGTTTGACCAAGGTGAGTTGCTTGACATATCTATGGTTACAGAGTACTAAATTTTCTACCCAAACCGAACTGATGCAGTTACCAGTAAGCTAAGGAGCAGTAGAATTGCCAAAAGTTGCCCATGATGATTGAAAAAAGAGAAAATAAGGATGAGGAGCTGTTTTGTGAACTGCATCTCCAGCTGGGATCTCCATTTGGGATCTACTGCATGAATCTGCTGCAGCTCTACCAGGGCTTTCTTTGTTGGCCCTGGAGGTGCTGGAGCTGGGCGTGCCCAGTGCTTGGCTCTCAAGGTTGGCCTTGTTGTGGAGCAGGAAATGGGCACAGGCTGCCCAGGGAGGCGGTGGAGTCACCATCTCTGGGGTGTTCAAGAACCGTGCAGATGTGGTGTGTGAGGACGGGGTCAGTGGGCACGGTGGGGATGGGCTGGGGTTGAACTCGGTGATCTCAGAGGTCTTTTCCAACCTTAACGATTGTATGATTCTGTGAGATCTTGGCCCCAGGAGGATGCCGGTGGTCCCTCTTCCTTCTCCAGAGGGCTGAGTCTGCTTTCCCTGGGAGCTGTGCTGTGTGGGTGTCAGGGTGCCTGGCCCTGGCCTCTTCCAGACCGCACCTTGCTCATGTGCGTGGGCTGTGCTGAGGAGCTGCCAGTGCCAGGCTGTCAGTATTGCTACATCGGTGATGTGAAGATAACAAAAACCATTAGCTTTCACCTGCCAAGAATGGAAGATGAAGAAATTGCTCCCTGCTAATATCCTATACCTCATATTCTCCCTGACTCTGGGTAAGAATTATTCCTTCATGCTGGGCAGCAATGATGCTGCTGTCTTCCAGGAGTGATTCCAGCTCATTTGAGCACCCCAAACCACAGAGATTGTATTTCTCCTCCTTTTACAGCCACTGTGCAGGAGTCATTCAGGCAGTGACTTTATTAGCACATTTCAATGGGGCTTGATATAAAAATAGTCTGTTGATCCGCTTGGTTCTGTTTACACCCTTCCTCCAAAGCAGTTTGCTCTGCAGTATAATGTTTTCTTTTCTCCAGGGAGTCAGCCTGACAGCTGCCAAGGAACGGGGACAGCTTGTCTTTCTGGAAGGCCTCAAGTCCTGCCTTGACCTCGTGTTTGGGGAGGAGGAGCAGTCAGGACAGCCCAGTCCTCTTCAGTTTATAAGGTAAAACCATCCAGCTGGAGGATGCAGAGGTGGTTCGCTGGGGCTAAGCATGCTGTGTATTTCCCTCTGGGTTCTCACATCTCCTGCCTCTACACCCAACACAGAGAGCAGCGTGGACTGAGGTCAGGCCCCTTTTCAGCTTCCCTGCAGGGCACAAGGGCTCAGCAGGTGCGCACTGCACTTGGACGCACAAGGGAAATACCAAAACCATACATGTTGCTCTGCTTGTCCTGCCCTCCCTCTCTCTGCTGTTCAGAGAGGGGTTCAGTCCTCTTTCTCCAGAATTTTGGAGCAATTTGTAGTCCCATCCTCATTGCTTGGTATGTTACAGGGCTAGAGAAAATTTATTTCAGCTCTCAACAGGCTTGAGAGTGTGGGGCAGCAAAATGCACTGAGGTAAACACCTCGGGGGAAGCATGCTAGAGGAGAGACTCAGGGTAGGCAGGCAGTAAAGCCTTGTAATGCTGTGGGATTCCATAACCTTTTGGGATGTGGTTTGCGGGTGTTGCTGCAGTGTGGCATATCCCTTGAGCGAGGTATGAGGATTTCCCCATGCACACGCAAGCGAGGAGCATTGACTGCAGGTAACCTCTGGATCTGGGAGATCTAGGTTAGGTATTTGGAGGATGTTCTTTACCCAGAGGGCAGTGAGGCCCTGGCACAGGGTGGGTGCCCCATCCCTGGCAGCACACAAGGCTGGGCTGAATGGAGCCCTGGGCAGCCTGATCTGGTTGGGGGCAAGCGGTCCATGACAGGGTTTGGAAACAGATGGCCTTCCGGGTCCCTTCCAGCCCAACCATTTTGTGATTCTGTGACCTGGGTGCCGTCATAGCAGCAGGGGCAGTAGGGCTGCTGCAGGCTGGCGTTGCCTTTGTTGGGTCAGTGATGCTCAGTGGGACACGTGGGTGATCACAGCCCCTTGAGATCTCCTCTGTCCCTTCCAGTGGGAGCGTTTCCAACCTCAAAGACCTGTTTGACTTCGTCCGGATGTCCCTGGCGCCCACTGACAGCGACTCCTGGAAGGGCCGGGTACTGCTGGTGGATGATCTCAGCGTGCTGCTCAGCCTGGGTGCTGCGCCAGTGGACGTGCTGGACTTCATCCACTACTGCAGAATGGTGGTGTGCTCTCAGCTCAAGGTACCGCTCGCTCCCTCTGCACACAAAAGCAAAGCCTGGCTTTCTCTTTGTCCCCCTGTGCACAATAGAATTGCAGAAGGCTTTGTCTCTGCAGGAAGTTTGAATCTTCACTCCAGGGCCGTTCCTGGGGAGTTGCATCAGTCCCCAGGGTACCCTTTGCAACTGGTTTACAGGAGGTGCTGTGCAGAGCAGGGCTTTGGGGTGGAACACACTGCTTTTTTCAAGCTGCGGCGCTCCAGAGATATCTGCTCACAGCCGTGTTTGTGTGCATGTAGGAGGAAACATTTCTAAGGTGATAAGGGGCTGATGAGTGTCTGGGGACGTAGCTGAAGGTCTGCTCAGCTCCTGGGGGTGGAGGAAATGCGGCTCTCTGCTTCCAGCAGTTTTGCACCAGCTGCTTTCTAAGGGCGTGTGACAATGTGGCAGTTGTACAACAATCTCCCTGGCGATGTGCTTGCTTCTGGAAGCATCACAGCCAAAAATCATTAATCACATCCATCCTTTGCTGTTTACACTGCAGCAACCACCACCCTGGCCACTTCTCTCTTTGCTTGAGTGAGAAATAAAGTAGATGGTGTCAAGTTTTGTTACCCTGCACTCCACATGTTGCTAGGGTGTTTGAGCTGTAAGTGCTGACGAGGGATGTTCTGCTTGCTGGGAATACTTACCACCAAAGCAGCTGAAAAAAGAAAGGTGAATTGTGCTAACATGTTTCTATTCCTG
>PPHD01023377.1:0-10702 GCA_002909625.1 Bambusicola thoracicus
TTTCACACAGAGGGTGGTGACACACTGGAACAGGTTGCCCAAGGAGGCTGTGGGTGCCCCATCCCTGGAGGCATTCAAGGCCAGGCTGGATGTGGCTCTGGGCAGCCTGGTCTGCTGGTTGGTGACCCTGCACATAGCAGGGGGATCGAAACTTGATGATCACTGTGGTCCTTTTCAACCCAGGCCATTCTATGATTCTATGATGACATGGCAAACATTAGTGGTTCATCTTTGCATGGCAGATCAGACAGTGTGAAGATTAGATGTGGTGGTGTCTGGGATGGTCCTTGAGTACAGAAACTTGATTGATCATTGAATGAACATGCAGGAAGAGAAATGGAGATTAACAGGACTAATGAGGACTTAACTTGTGTGTTTTTCTTAACTCCAGGAGAAAATGTGAAGAGAAATGAATAGGACTGAGAAGGACTCATCCACCCCTGCCCTTCTGTCCCTCTGCAGTATCAACAAATGGAGCCTACCTTGTTCATCCTTCTAACATCAGCTATTGGATTATCTCATCCCCAAATGGTTTCTGATAGCAATAAACATTTGCCTGCAACAGCCTGATGCTCCTCTCCAGGAGCACTCAGCTCAGCAGACCTTCTAGCTAGATCAGCTCCTCAAAATAAGGCACAGGGTGCACCTGCCACTGATTGCACCATTGATGTGGCAACAAGAATCTGCCTGCATCTCTCTAACCATCATACATTTGTCTAACCATGCTGGGATATCAGTAACAAAGCAGATGTCACTAAGCATGTAGGATATCAGAGCATGATGTCCAGGTTGGTTTAACTTCATGAATTCTGGGACTCAGGAGATGACTGAGACCTCAGAAGCCCAGTTTGGGCTCTTCTGCTGGGTCTGTTGGCTTGTCTGTTGTCCTTGGAATGGGACAGCATTGACTTCTGAGTCGGTCCCTTATTGATCATTCTCATAATACACAGAGCACCCACAGGCTTAGTCCCACTGTCCCACCATGCAGAGTTGGGTTGGGTAATCTTCCCTGCCACAGCCAAAGCATCTCAGCAGCTTTTGTACTCGAGCAGGAGCAGGATGAACAACAAGAATGAACACTGAGACTTTTACCCTCATTTCTGTGTCCCATAAAGGTAAGTCTTTCTCCTGGAGTTTGGTCATGTTGTGTTGTGAACTTTTTCCACTGGAGGCATTCACCACCCCCTTACTCTGTCCCCACTGACTCTACAGGAACTCCATCCCACAGTGGGAAAGAGTTACATGAGCTTTTGGAATTAAAGTTAGTTGCCTAAATTACACAGACTGAGCCCCACCCAGACTCTCGATAGTCAGAAGGTGGACGGCCAGTTCTGCCAGGGGTAAGGACACTTTACAGTTTCTCTTCTGTCTGCATGGTCTGCTTTAAATTCTGCTGCAGTGCAGCTGTAGTGTGCTGTTAATATTTGATGCTCAACACCCATAAGCCTGCTGCACATCACAGCGGGTGACTCCCACTGCTTCGCTAATGAGATCTGTTACAATTGTTTGGGATGACCCTACAGACCACGGGGTCCTTTTTATTATTAATTACTATTATATCATTAAGCTGTATCTGGCTACATAGACTTTTAGCTACATGATTTTTTCATATTTGTTTACAGCATGAAAAATAAGAAAGCCATCCTTAAGTGGTGCATGGAAACAGTGATGGATTCAAATGATTAGCAAAACTAATGAACAGAAATCTGTCATATTGCTGGGCAAAATGTCACCATGGTATGCAACTACGAATGACTCAATTGCTCTTTGAAGGAATGCTTGCGTCTCTCATGATGCTGGGAGTCCTAACTGACTGACACTTTCAAAGCACTTGGAGCTGCTCGGATGAAAGACTTCCCCGAATGCAGAGTATTACTACATGTTAGGTTCATGTCTGGAGCAAGTTTTTAAAACAAACCATATGAAAAGCAGAATTAAGAGTGGAAATGCTGATCCGGCCATTATTTACTTCCCATCGGAGAGTGGGCAGAGGGTCTCCTTTTATGTTGTTTATATCAAACAAACAACTCTGGGAATCTCCCGTGGAAATGAAATGCAAAAAACCCATGCCCTTTCATGGGTATTTTTGGTTTATCTCCGCATGAATCTGAAATTCATCATGTGGAGAGAATGTGGAACACATTTTTTTCCCCTGCATACACACTCACTTTCCCACAATGAATAAAATCTGTTTTCTTGCAGTGTTTGTCCACTTCTTCACCCGAGGGTAACACAATGACCCGGAAAGCAGGAACACCCTGTCCGTGAACCCTGATGGAAAACAAATAAATATAAATCCATACATTCATAAATGAAGACACAGAAAAAGAGGGATGACTCGGAGGGTTCCCAGAAAAACCAGCTGTGTCTAACGCCGCCACCATGGACACAGAAGCCCCAGAGCTCCTAATTCCTCAGCTATTGCTCAGCAGTGAGTCAGAAGCTGTCACTGGGTGACTCACAGCAACTCCAGAATGCAGCTGAGCTTGTGTCACTGGGCAGGCTGGCTTCGGGGAGTCTGAGCAGGACAGGGAGGCAGTGTCCCTGCTGTTACTCTGCGCTCCAGTGACAGCTGCTGGTATGCGGGCTGCCGTGGCAGAGGTGATGGCACATTCGGTTCTCCAAAGGCACTTTGCTTATGTATGCCGTCATCTTTTCCACCCTCCTTCCAGCACACACGCGTACACTGCACTCTACCTGATTTAACTCTTCAGCTACGAAGATTTCCCTGCTTGAGATACGGCACCTAAGGAGGAGTTGGCTGTTGGATGAGGCCCTTCTCTGGCTGCGTGGAAGTACTGATCTAAATCTGCACTGAAGGAGGCAGACAGCTTCCACGAGAGGTAACAAAGCTTCTCCGTACCTCAGTTTCAGAACTGGAATGAGCAAGGCATTCACACCACACTTACCACAAGTTTTGGGAAAGGTCATTCATTCGTTTTCTTCTGCCACCCAAAATTTTATTACACTGCATCAGCAAACAGGTGACAGTTGGTCTTGGGATAGATGACATCACTCTGCTCTTGTTTGATCCAAATTTGTTCCCATAACACTTGGGTGCGCACTGCGCCCTTACAGACACTGCTAGTCAGTTGCCAAAGAAGAGGAGCGTATCTGTGAGACGTGCTTGCCTTCACAGCTCAGTTTCAGTGAAATATCCCATGCTGCATAATATGAATAGACACACCACCCACACACTGCTTCTTGATGTGTGACTTCAGGTGGTACGTTAGGAACAATTCCTTCCCAGGAAGAGTGGTGATGCATTGGCACAGACTGCCCAGGAGTGATGGAGTCACCATCCTTGGACATGCTCAAGAAGTGTGGAGATGTGGCACTGAGGGATGTGGTCAGAGGGCACGATGGGGATGGGCTGATGGTTGGACCGGGTGATCTCAGTGCTCTTTTCCAACCTTCGTGATTCTATGATTTTTCCCATGAAAATCTTTTGGCCTTAGCAGGTCTTCAGATTTTAGAGCTGATATATATATAAATATATATATATGGAATCACCAAGGTTGGAAAAGATGCCCAAGATCATCTAGTCCGACTGTCCAATTCGCGCCTCTCTCTTTTTTTCCAGCTATTCCCTATATTACTGACTGCAGTGATCCTGGGTACATCTATTTTGCTATCAGCTTTGGCCATGGAGTTTTTAAGATTCTAAGGGAGTGTCTCCTTGTTGAAGAAGCACTCCCTTCAGTCTATGCTGCCTGCAGATTTCACTGTGCTGTGATGAATTGCCTTGCTCAGCCCTGGAAAATGAACATATTCATCAGCATTCCACACGCCAATAGATGTTAGTGGCAGTAGTATGAGATCCCTAAGGATGGGCCTCTGCTTTGCTGCATCCTTCCCTCCTATTCTATAAGTTACTCAAATTAGTTCGTCTTTGAAGGTTCATCGCTGACGTCAATCAGCCATTTTGCACTATGCACCATTTACAATAACCTATGCTTTTCCCAAACAGTAAATGGCAATTGATAAAGCATTAATTTTCCCATGCAGCATTCTCCCTGGGTTGAGAATACCACGGGAAGCCTCCAAGACTCTGCATGGCTTTTCTGGCCTGTGCTGATGTGCTGGCAGCTACTGCACATTACAGCTGCAAGCGATGGCTGTTCTGCTTTTGCCTTCTCATTTATACAGCCCCTTTGCAATGTCAGAAATCCCCACTGTGACCTAAAGGATTTCTCTTTGCCAAAAAAGAGCCCTCCTCTCTGGTGCAGTGTTACGATTGCTGTTTTCTCTGCCTCTTTTATTTAAAAAAAAAACCCTCTCTGTGATCTGACACAAGCTCTGGCAATGTGTGCTGCAGAAGTTCAGATGTTACCAGAGCCAGCTGTCCATCCCCTTTGCCAAAAATTCATTTCCCAGAGCAGAGTCAGCAGAAGAGAACACACACCCAGTCCCCAGCAGCCTCAGGGTAAAGCCCAGCCTCAGCTGAAACTTGTCTGGCCACGACTTTAATGATAGGCAGCAGTTCTGATTAGTAAATGATCACACTGATTAACATTCCTTCACTCCAGTCCTATGGCTGGGTCATGTATGCAGACTGTGTGCTGCCCTAACTGTTATCCCCACCCTCTTCCAGTGTATCTGGGAGATGTCTCAGCAGACTACCTGGATTAGTTGGCTTTTATCCACTGAAGATTTCCTACTCTTCTATTAAGTGGCTTTTTAAGGTGTTAATCATAGAAGCATAGAACGGCCTGGGTTGAAAAGGACCACAATGATCAACGAGTTTCAACTCCTCTGCTCTGTGCAGGGCCGCCAACCACCAGACCATGCTGTGCAGAGCCACATCCAGCCTGGCCTTGAATGACTCTGGGGATGGGGCATCCACAGCCTCCTTGGGCAACCTGTTCCAGTGCGTCACCACCCTTTGTATGAAATCTTGGTTAATCTTTGGTTTGCCATTTATCTGCACTAAATATAAATTTCTCAATACGAACACTCATGTTCGCTTTATGTTGGAATAAAGTAAGCAAGACAGTGATACCAGTCTGTTAAAGAGAACCTCTGCTCATGTAAATAAGAGGAATACTGGTGGTGTGAGAAGAGCAAAGCGATTCGTATCGGTCAAAACCATAGGCCCGCTGACTTCAAAACTGGTTGTCCTCTTTTATTTTAATAGTCATAAGAGACTGATAGCGTCCAAACATCAGATCCAGAGGTTTTTGCAAGATTACCATGGAGGTTATAGAGCCGATGGAAGACTTGAAGAACAAATAGAAGCTTTGCAGATATTTGTATTGCCAAAAAAAGGGTGTTTAATGAAAAACTATTGCCAAAGACAGTTGTTTAATGAGAAAACCAACATTTGCTGTTATGCTTATATAAAGAGCGTGCTTTTATGGTCCAAAATGTAAGAAATCTGACCCTTTTTTCTTTTAATCACTGCATAGGACACAAAGCTTTAATGCTGACTGAGGCTGCACGTGGTTTTGCTGCAGCCAGCCCCAGCGATACCATCCGGCCCTGCCCTGCTGCCGACCTTTCCTGCCACTTCTCACTTTCCATTTGTTTGCTTTCTTTATCAGCCCTGACCCTTGTCAATACGCCCCTAGGAAGGTCTACAGCACAGAACTGGGTGTGTGGGAGTTAGGGAGGAGGCTGCAGCCCTCTGTGAGCTGTTATTTTCTGACAGAGATTGGCTGCACTCATTTACCCCTTGCCAAAGAGTTTAAAAATGGCACGCTTGCTGATCCAGGTGATTTTACGAGGAGGTGGTGCTTGCCATTTCCCATCACAGCTGCTGATTGCTAATCACACAGCTGATATAATTATACTGCGGACAGCTGACTTAAAGGGAATTCCTGAAAGAGCCGCATGCCATACTGACAGCAGTTTCTTTAAGAGCCTGAAAATTCTCAAAGAGGTGAATTTTTCCACTCCAGTTTGGACGAGGCCATAGGCAGCCTGATCTAGTGGGTGGCAACCCCGCCCACGGCAGTGGAGTTGGAACTAGATGGTCTTTAAGGACCCTTCAACCCAATCCAGTCTATGATTCCCTGATTCTGTGATTCCTCTCACTACAGCTCACGTTAGAGGCTTGGCTGTTAGGAAGATAATCTTTGGGATTAGGGTGAGGGCAGAGTCATACATAAATATAGCACATGGAAAACGTTCCACTCGTCATTCATAAAGCTCTCCTTCTAGGAATGGAAGGGATGGCTGCTGCTCACAGAGAGCAGGGTGAACATATCTCCTCTGTGCAATTTGATGCTTTTTTCTGATTTTATAGTAGTCAGAAATGGCAATTTTTTTGAAGTCGCCTTTTCACATATCTAAGTGAAACCTTAAAAATCACTTTGGCTAAGAAGGTAGTGAGTATGAAGTATAAATTATCATCCTTCATTAGGAGCTTTTCACACTGCTTTATCCCTTCATCATACAGACTCATGTTGCCAGAGAAGAAGCAGCGATGTCAGAACATGACTTAAAATAATTCCCCTGATCAAGTGTTAATTGCACTCTTGTACGATCAAAGCAGACTGCTCAGGAACACATTAAGCTTACCTTTGTGACAGCAAATCATTGCCAAACTCTTCTGCAAACACTGTTATAACAGTAAACATTTTACTGGCTCAGAGCTGGAAGGGACCATTAAAACTCTGGTTACCATAAATTGTGACATTTGTTGAACAGCAGCTGTATACGTACATATTCCCATTGCCATTGTAGATGCAAGAGTGAAGTGGGTTGACCCAACTGTCTGATCGCCTCAAGGTAACTCAGATTGCTGCAGCGTATTTTCACTTGTAATTAAGCTGCCTCAAACTGCCCTCAGAGCAGCAGTGATTGGGGGTGCACATGGATGGATCAGGTGGCACAATCATTTTACCCCTCAGTAATCTGTGTAATGGCTTTTGTTCATGGTCTGCGTCTTTGATCGCCTTCTTGACTTCTTTAATATCACAAGGCATTATCAGGATATTTCATCATTTTGTGGGTTGCGAAGTCTCACTCAGCGCCATTTTTATTAATCCATAGTGTTAATGGAGTCTTTCAATGGCATGGAGTTTTCCAGCAAAAATAAGGGATCAGGACGGGCTTGTGGCCCATTACTAGGTACAAGGTCAATTGTGCTCCTTCAAACGACAATCTGACTTCTAAGGAAAAAGATTATCCCCATACTTTCATCATGTTAGGTGTAAAAGTGTACTCTTGCACTGTACCGAGAACTATTTTTGCATTAAAAATGACTCAAATGTATAGCTGCACCACAGTCCTATTGAAGCTAATTATGAAACCTGTAATGCCTTCTAGCAGAGGAAGATCAAAATGTATGCATATAAACAATACAATGTTTAAATAAATCCAAGTTATAAGCATATGTTTCACTATGCATTGATTCTGTTGATCTTAGAAATCAAGATGTCAAATAATGTGTTTTCCTTTCTGTACTGTCCATTTCTCTTCAGGTATTTAGACACTGAGGGTCATGCACATGCATTACAGGGTTAATGCCATGCTCAGGCCATTAATAGTAAGCTGGCAAGAAAACAGAAGAAAAAAAAACACCATTTATGTGAGACAAGACAGGAGAATTTATTGACTGAAGAGTCTTTATCTTCATGTTCATTTTTCATTTTAAGAGGTGTAAGTATAAACCATCATCATTATCATTTAGAACCAATCAAAGCCAGGAATGACATCCGAAGGTCTGATTAAGGCTTTACTTGCATGATGCAGATGGGTTTTGTCTTGCTGACAGATAAATCCCTCACTACTGAAGAATTACATCATGAGAGCAGAAGTCAGGGAAATAAACTGTGACAAAGACAGCCAGTGATAGATGGCCAAGTGAGCAAGGGACTGACAGCAAGGACATATGGATCCAGTTCTCAGCTCCATCACTGTCTGAGTATGTGACCATGAACAAGAAGCCTGTGCATATTCCTTCATCTGGAATGTCCATCAGACAATATGGACTTAGCACTAGAGCACTTTAGTATTCCAGAAAAAGATTTTGAAATTTACCTCGTGGGACAGGCTGCAGTACTGAAGATTTTTAAAGCCATACAGGAATTGGTGGTCTTGGGATCATCTGTGGCTATTGGTCAGTCACCTGATGTCTTGTATTTGTTAGAGGTGAACAGAAGGATTCTGTGACACTGCATCCAGAGTTGACATGTGAATCCTTGTGGACTGTTGATCAAGTATACAGTTTCTTGTAGCTGGGAAAGGTTGGCATGATGCCCCATCCTGAAGCATTCAAGGCTGGGGTTGATGGGGCTGTGAGACAACCTGGTCTAGAGGGAGGTGTCCCTGTCTATAGCAGGGGGTTGGAAGTAGATGATCTTAAAGGTTCCTTCCAACCCAAACCATTCTATGATTCTATGATCTTTGTAGAGTCTTCAAACCCCATTGACCCAGTTTGCCTCCCTGTGTATGCTGAATATACTGAACCCATACCTTCCAAGAATCATAGAACTTATTGGGTTGAAAGGGACCTTAAAGCCCACCCAGTTCCATGAGCTGGTTGCCCCCCACCAGCTCAGGCTGCCCAGGGTCCATCCAACCTGGCCTTGAGCACCTCCAGGGATGTGGCACCACTGCTCTCTGGGCAGCAGTGCCATGGCCTCACCACCGAGTAAAGAATCTCCTCCTAACATCTACATCTCCCTTCTTTTAGTTTAAAGCCATTCCCCTTTGTCCTCTCACTATCAGACCATGTAAAAAAGTTGGTCCCTCTACTGCTTATAAGCTCCTTTAAGTACAGGAAGGCTACAATGAGGTCTTTCCAGAGCCTTCTCTTCTCCAAACTGAGCAAGCCCAGAACTTCTGCCTTGAATAAATGTTTATCTAGAATGCATGTACTTTACCATATAAGCATTACACTAAAGATACTCTCTCTCTCTAAATATGCATCTTTATGTATGTTTTATTCAGCAACATGAACAAGAATACTACAGCAGATGAAGATGTTGTCGCCTTATATATGAGGAGCTCACCATAGCTATCTGTGGTCCATTGGGCTCCAGAATCTTCTACTACACTTAGTTTTTCATGCCACTGTTTGTAGTAGGGAAAGGTCTTGATCAAATTCACAGCCCCTATTGTGGAAAGCCTTCCTGTGCCACAATGAATTTAAATGAAAAGTCTGCATGAATAGCTAGTATACAGTCACTGCAAAATGGAACAAACCAGCTGCACAATGCCAAGAATTGTCAAGGCATGTGGTTTGGAAAACACTACAATGTAAGTTTATAGCTGCAGCTCAATTCATTTCCTGAGAGGAAAGATAATGCTGTAAAAGAATAGACACTATACGGTCCCTCTTTATGTGGCAGAGATTCATCCATTAGGAAGTTTATTTCACTGGCATTCTTGTAGATGTCAAACTGCTAAACGCAAGGCTGCAGCACAAAGAAATTTCTTAAATTACTGGGGGAATAAATTAGCTCTTATAACATGCTTTGAAATTTCAATTGCGTTCTGTAGCAGAAAGCAAGTCCCCGAGTGTGTACAGAATCCCATTCCACAGACCATTGTTTCCTTCCTGCTGCTGAAAAATAGCTTAAATAAAATCCTACGAGTTTAATGCTGAATACGTGTGCGTTTCATTGCTTTTATGGCTTTTCTGTAACTTCTGTATTCCTGGTGCAAGGGGTGTATAAGCTAGATATGTAAAACAAAGGAAAGAAGTGAGAGGGTCCATACAATGGCAAGAGACAAAAGCCTGTATGTGTTCATGTTCTTGTTTCCTGTGGCATGTTTGTCTACATGTCTGTATACATACAAAATGCTGTGAGCTTGCTAAAGATAACTTTTCTAAGACCCCTGTCCGATCCCCTCAGTGGCCAGCAGTAGGAGACCCTACTGGCAGCCATTTCTGTAGCCCATTTAGAAATGAGACACCAAGACACAGCCCTGCTTCCCTTCCCATCTCATTTCTGCTAGCCAGCTGTGAGTACGAGAATGCCCAGCTTTGCCATTTGACCTGCTGTGTAGCCCAGAGCAAGTGATATCTCCATTTTCCTGCCTACATTTGTCCTTCCTGCACATAAACTGTACTGAGAGCGTACTGTGTAAGGCCTTGACATATCTCCAGGCACTTTTCGAGTCAAGATAATAATTCTATCAATTCAGGACGAAGAAAATGTCTCTTCTGACAGTTCACACACAGCTTTATGGTTTTGTCATGACCCTCGATCCAGCACTGGTAGGCAGAAGATAGATATACAAAGCCCATGTTTATGTGGCAGCTCTGTCCCAAGGATATATAGTGGAAGCTGAGCCACAGCACAGGGTGAACTGCTCAGGCAGGTTTTTGTCCAACAACCTTCAGTGCAAGATATGAAGGCTCTTTATTTTGTTGTGCTTTAGAACAGTATTAGGCAGGATCTGATTTATTTTGAGTAAAAATCTGCAGTCCTTTCCATCATAGTGAGTTCATTCAGTTAAGCTCACTGTATTGTAGCTTATGGGCAGTTCATGCTCTGCCCATGCTCATACAACAGGCTGTAGCTCCCTAATTCTGAGAAGGCACCTTAAGGAACGTGTAAAAGCATAATAAAATTCCTCTGGTGATGAGAAAACTGGAGCCCATCCCAGTCATTTTGTATCAGCCCAAAGCTGTCAGACTGCCCAGCACCCCATGGCGTGGGAAAGACCTTTCCATGTTTTGCTTTCTCCTCCTACAGCTTCCATGTCTTTTATCAAGCAACCACGGACCATACATTTATTTTCCTTA
>PPHD01023378.1:0-12485 GCA_002909625.1 Bambusicola thoracicus
ATGAAAAGAAATATTAATTGATAATCTATCTAAGCAGCACTTAATGCATAAACAATTCAACATAAGGGGGGCGGGGGGGGAAGGAGAGGAAATAATACTGGAAGTGACCTCAAGAGTTCATCTTAGTCCATGTCTCTCTGCTCTCCAGCACAATCAATTAGACCTGAGTAGCCATGACAGATGTTTGATTTGTCCTTAAGTCTGTAGTGGTAGAGATACCACATCTCAGACAACTGATTCCAGGGTCTCACAGTTTGTGCTGTCAGTGTTTTCTTAGGTCCCAACTTTTTCTTAAGCTAAATCTACTCTGTTGCCTGTTATTTGTCTCAACAAGTGAACCAGGAGAGAACTTTGACACTGACCTATCCTTTTTTATTTATTTGTCAGTTACCATTTTTCTTAGATTTACCTATTTTTCACTAGAAAAGCTGCACATTTCTTCAACCTTTTTTTTTTTCCCCTGATTTTTTCTGTTGCACTCCTCTCAGATCTCGGAGTAACCCACATGGCCCTTCAAATGAGGATCACTACCCTACCCAGCGCTCCACCCATGTCCTGCCAAACCAGGTGGAGCAGAAAACTTACATCACGTGCTCTGCCAGCCTTTATGCCTCCTTATACAGACCAGTTTGATATCTGCCTTTTTCATCACTACATTTCTGTGTTAGGTTTAACTTGCCAGCTTTAGTCCTATTTCTCACTGCTAAAGATCTCCCCCATGATGGACTTGCAACAGATTTGTACCTAAACCCACAAATAAGCCAAAAGAATTCATTTTTTCCCCCTAAATTATTTTTTCAACTTGTTAAAAACAGTCTGAATTCCAGTTCTGCACTGTAGAGGGTGCTCCCACTCTTACTATGCCTGTCTTATGCAGATGTGATTAGCACTCATGCTGTTCTACCACCCAGCATTAAATAAAACACACATTAATTTCCATCTGAGAGCAGGCCTCCCTCTAACCATCTGGGAGCACTGCTCTATTTGGTCAGCAATGGGTTAGTATGAATTATATGCTGTACACTGTTACAAAGGATAAATGTATGTGTGAACTAAAGTTATTAATCAGTAATAGAAGAATTTCTATTCTTCCATCCAGCATAGCATAAAATTCCATCAAAAGCTACTTAATGCACATGCCATCTCCATCCAAAGAAGTTTTTGACTCGTCATTTATCATGGAGATAATAAAGAAGGGTTGTTCTATATTTGACTTGGTTCTATATTTGGCTGTTCTTACACTGCTTTTCCAAGCAGCACTATTGATCTGATCACTGCAGAAGACAGGCTCCTGGGAGGATCAGCTTCGTGTCTTACCCAATGGGGCTGTGTTCTGGGAACTGAACCTTCAACACAAAACCACTCCACCAGAAAAATAAGAAAGATCCTCAAGGCCTTCTCTAAATATACCTTTCTAAGGTCATAAATAGAGACGCTTCCTACACTCCTGGCATCTGATTTATCCCCTTTCCAATCAGACTGTTTACCAAGAGCTAGAGAGTTTCCCTGGGAACAGAGCATATGCTATATACCAAAGACTGGTGAAGTGCTTGAAATTTCCCAAAGCTCTGCATGGTTCATACTCAGTCTTTCTCTGCCCTACTTCCTGTGGGAAAGAAAACTCAGTGTTTTATCAAACACTGACACTGAGTCGCCTTGAGTTACATATAGCAGACCACTCATCACTCCAATAGATTTGCAACAACCATAATTCAGAGGAGAAATTGAACAGTGTCTAAAATCAAGCTGTCATATTTCCACAAATGCTGGCTTGTTTATCCAAAAAACAGTGGAACAAAATGTATGTTAAGAAGTTACATATTGGGTAGCTCATAGTACAGTTACAATGGACACATCTTTTGACTTCATTTGCGCTGTATTTTTACTTTAAAATGGAAGGCATCTCTCCTGAGAAAAACCTTCCCTCCATGGCATTTTATTGACAGAGATGCCCACATGTACATTAATTCATATTTGGGTGTGTACTGCTTACAGTCTTAATAATCTTCATAAGAGTTTTTGAGCACTAAAGAAATAAACAAAAATCCCAGTATATAAGTGGGAAAAAGAGAGAGAGAGAGAGAAATGTCTTGAAATAATTACTGAGCCCAGCTCCAGCATGATGCAGGAAACACTGCCAGTTCTGTATGGGATGAGATCAATTCATCCACCAGAAATTGACCCAGGGTTAATTAAAAACAACAACAAAACAAAACATCCAAACAAACACAAAGCTCACCTCCAGATATTTCATTTTATTAGTAAAATCTTCATTATAACTCCTGTAATCATTTCTTCTCTTAATTGCTTCTTCAGTCAGCACTTTGACTTGCCTTTCAGACTGAAGAAGTTCTTTTTCAAGCTCTTTAGTCTCATAATGGAAAACAAAACAAAGGACAGGGATTTCTGAAATACACAGTTTCTACCTGAACCACTAGAAAATAAGCAATCAGAACAAAAGGAGAGCAATCTGCATTGAAAATACATCTGCTGAGGTAAGGAATTGCTTTTAAATTGTTAATGAGGATAAAATATCACGGAATCACTGACGTGGGAGGGGACCTCTGCAGGTTATCTTGTCCAATCCCATCTACTCAAGCAGGGCCACCTAGAGCCAGTTGCCCAGGACTATTTTCAAATGGCTACTGAATACCTCTAAGGATGGAGAAATTAAGACCCTTATTTTGGAATACTGGAAATCTTTAGACCTGATAACATGCTTATTAACTTGCAATGAGCAAGCCCTTGGAGGCTACTGAATTACCGATTTACTCTGGATGTATGGCATCAACGTACTGTATCATTGAATCTCATCAGTTATAATACCTGCTGTTTAACTTACCTCCAGAAGTAGCTCAGCATGCCTTTTCTCATCAGCCTCTATTCTTTCATTCACTCTTCTGCTTATATTCTCCTTCTCCAAGAAAAAGAGTTTGCTTTGCTTTGCTAAGTACAATAGCTTCCATTGAAGCATCACTCTAGTGACAGATCACAAGCAGAAATAAGTTGAAATTGTGAGAAAAAAACAGTGAAAGGAGACACAACATGACATCCACAGCCTCTCTTGGCAGCCTGTTCCAGCACCTCACCACCCTCACAATGAAATGCATTCTTATTCTCAGGCCCTTTAATATAACTCTAAGGTATGTGAATGTCCGCATGCATTTGAGATCTATTTTATTCAGATATTCATTACTTCCCCCTAATACTTCTGATGAGAATAAAACCTGCGAAAAGTTAAAGATATACAGAACTACCGGGCTTTCTATTGCTAGATCTTAAAATACAAGTCAAGGAGGGCTTGTGGGCAGTATTTTCTATAGAAAAACTGATAGAATAATTACTCAAACAGCAAGCAGATAGGCCTTCAGGTAAATAAATCCTACCAGCAAGAGATCTACTAGTTGAAATGGTAAACTTTGAGCATGGATTTATCCTTTTTGCTTCTGATGGACATTGTGCAATTGTATGTTTTACAGGATGTAGTCAGCATCATTTCCTTTGACTATCTCTAAATAGACAGTCGTGGAAGAAACAAGAGTTGACCTAAAGAAGTGTTTCAGGAAAGAAATCTGATGCAAAGGAAGAGCAGATACCACAAGGGTGTCCTTTTGTATAGAAGGCAAAACCCAAACTGAGCAGGCTTTGAGATAATGTGCCAAATACTGTGAAGGAAAAAATATGCTGGCCAGATTCTTTCTTAAACTCAGCTGCTTAACTCGTCTGCTTCATCAAATAATAGAATGAGTTATGAAGGACAAACACTCTGAAGAAATTGAAGACATTCATAATATCTGACAGCTTCAGAAATTCAGTAGAATGAGAACAGAAGGACAATACTGTCACAATGAGGCTATATAATTCACCACAGCCCACGAGTCTGTGGTCATTTACCAAGTTGCAACTACTTTTAGGCCCTTAAAACATGAGCACAGACAAGCTCCCTAGCACAGATCCTCCTACCGGCACTCGAGTGTAAAGAAAAGCAATTTATAACTGTCGACAGAAGCAAGAGTCATGACCAGATGGTGGCTGCAGCTCATTTCTTTACAGTAATTACACTGTTAATTAATGGCAGTATTCATTTCGTGAAGACATTAATGGATTCGTTCTGCCATCAAGAAAAACATTAGTTAAAGTTCTGAATGATAATTTTGCCCATGTTTCACAGAACTCCTATTTTCTTCTTTGTATGGGTTTTTATCTTGTAGAGCAAAAGGGGTTCAAACAGGAAATTTTAATCATCAGAAGGTCTCATTTTTCCCCATCCCCTTCAGTCATATAAGGCCTTCACACAACCAATAGCAGAGTCAGAGGGGAAGCAGCTGAGGAGCTACCCTGGGTGATGTTACACTGAGTATCCCCATGCGGAGCTCTATTGTGTGTAGCAAACAAGCCCACAGAAAGACATCAGAGATTTTTTTGCTTATTCACATCATTTGCTACATTTTGTACCTCAGGGAATATACAGGGAAAAAAAAAAGCAGTCACTGTGCCATAGCAAATAACTATTCTGGGTGACAGGAAGACAGTAGCAAGTGCAGAGAGTAACAGCTGGTAGAACCACCCCGTGCTGCTTAACTGGGTACAGCTCTTGTCCAAAAGACACTGTTACTGACAGCTAATTCAGATTAAGCCCAGCTATCCTTCAGGTCTTCTCTGTATACCCATTGAAGCCGAGACAAAGACTTCCATTATATAAAGAGAACTTCAGCTATTTTACAGTGTTAAACAATTCACAGGCTTCATGGAATTGGGGTAGTTCTTCATACGTATTAGTGTCACCTTTTCCAGTGAGAAGACTGATGCAGGCTCAGCAGAAACATCAGACCAAAGGATTTACCCATTCTTACTTCTTTTCCAAGGCTGCCGCCATGTCTGCCTTTTTAAGGTCCATCTTTTTTTCCAAATGTTCCCTCTTTTCTTTCAGTTTTGTGACGAGAATTTCCTCATTACGTATTGCCTATAAAAAATAAAACAGAGCCATGCCAAGATAAAATACATTAAAAAAAAAAGCAGACCACGAATCCCTTTCCTGCCAATGACCCTTACGATTTTGTAACATCTGAATGGGATTTTCCTCTAATGTTTTCTAGAAGGTCTGAGATTTTACAGCAAAGAAAGAATGCTGAGCAAACAGTGGTCAAGGTTGTATTTATATCTATATAAAGATATCTACCATATCTCTATTTTCAAAAGAGGCTCACAATTCAGTAATTGCTCAACAGTGCCAATCAATGAGCTAACATGTAAGCTTGTTGTCCTTCTCAAAAGGTAGCCTGCATTTTACTCTAAATTCCCCTCACTTTGACCCATCTTGAAATTAAATGTTGATCTTTGCACTAACAGCAAACCACAGCAATTCTGCATCGAACTTACTGTGGAATTCAGGCTTATCAGATGTTGCAAGTCCAATAATTTCATATTCAGGTTTTCAAACGCATGCTTTTTTGCTGAAGTTTTTTCCTTCTGAGCATCGAGGAGTTTTTTCATTTCTCTGTTCTGCATTAAAAATGGCACAATTAATGCATTCTGAGTAACACGCTACACGTTGTTTAAAAATTTATATTAAAGCATCTGGAGCCTTTCAAAATTAAATGAGCACAACACCTATGCTGGTAGAAAATAACCTTCTGCAAAAACCACAGCTATGTGCCAAAGGAATAAATGCTAGGTGAAAAAGAAATAATAAATGATGCAAGTGAGGATCTGAATAGGAGGGAATATGACTGTTTATGAAGGTGGATAGTTATAAGACAAAGGTGAATGGTGGTAAACTAAGACAGGGCAGGTTTAGGTTAGATGTTAGGAGGAAGTTTTTCACCCAGATGGTGGTGACACACTGAACAGGTTGCCCAAAGAGGCTGTGGATGCCCCATCCCTGCAGGCATTCAAGGATGGATGTGGCTCTGGGCAGCCTGGTCTGCTGGTTGGTGACCCTGCACATAGGAGGGAGTTGGAACTGGATGAGCACTGTGGTCCTTTTCAACCCAGGCCATTCTATGATGTCTCAAGAGTTCATGTGATTTTATAGCAGTGGAGGAACCTGATTATACCATCCCAGGAACACAGCTACAGATCTGTTCTGCAGAGACTTCCTCTACGAGGAAGTTTCAATTTAATCTATTCACTTGTTTTTATGCTACCATTCAGAAAGGATACCAAATGTATGCAACTGAAAGTAGGGCAGGATATAAAAACCAGTAAAACCTTATCTCACAGTTTGGTGGTAAATATAGGCACTTTTATTTTAAGCAGTGTGTCTGGAGGGATGCAATCCCAGCAATCATTTGTCCTACACACAGCAAGAAGGACCAATACAGACACATCATGAGACGAGCTGATAGAAAATGGATTTTATACACCGTGCTGTTTTGATGTGTGCTTGTGTGTGTACATAAGAGCACCCCCCAAACACATACACACAAAGCACATACATCCACAAGAGTCAGTTCTGTGCTTGGCTGCTGTGGGGACCCAAGTTAGCTGCAAATAGAAGGCCAAACACAGCATTCAGTGCAATTTCTCAGGGCATTTCAAAACCTTTACCTTTCCATCATATTCTTCCATCTGTTTCTCAAGCTGACTCATTTTTTCAGCTATTTTTCCTTGTAGTTCTTCTAACGCTGCCTTTGCTCTGATTATTTCTCTTTCTGTAGCTCTTGTTTTACGATCAGTCTCAAGTAAGAGCAGGTTTGTGTTAATTTTTGTTGCCATCCTTTCATTCAGTAAGCCCACTCTTTCTTTATGCTGTATCTGCAGGCGCTTTTGCTCCTCACTGAAAAAAAACCAAACCATTAATGTCTTCTGTCACTGATCACTGCTTCATATGTTCACTGAAATGAATACTTGCTTATCCACATGTTGACAACTCAGTCTCTACTGTAAGGCATGACATTCACCAGCACGTGTGATTAAGAACATCTAAGACATTTCACAGCCTTCTGTTCTTTATATTATTACCTTCTCAAAGTTCTACTATTTCATATAATGATTTGGGTTGGAAGGGACCTTTAAGATCATCTGGTCCCAACCCCCTGCTATAGGCAGGGACACCTCCCTCTACAGCAGGTTGCTCACAGCCCCATCCAGCCTGGGACTCCAGTGGGATTATTTTCCAAAAGGTTCATTAAAAATGGAAGGGCTGCCTTCAAGCACCAAACAAATGGAGAAAGAAGGCTTCCCCTAAGAAAATATGTTGTGATTTATTTTTGACCAGCTCTATATCAGCTTGCCAGGGGGTGACAGTAACATGAGATCTGTTGGGAAGTAAACAAGAACCATCTCCCAAGTCTCTGTACCTTTGGGTAACTCTTGAAGAGGAAGAGGGATCTCTATCGCAGTTACTGTGATTCATAGAATAGCTGGGGTTGAAAAGGACTATAATGATCATCTAGTTTCAGGATTCCTTCCATATTTTTTCTAAACTGAGAATTATGACCTTCGCAGTCATTCCTTTACATAAATCATTGAAAAAGAAAACTCTCCCTTGCCAAAGTGAGAAGCCAGGCAGCAGCCAGCTTTCCCCAGCCAAGCTTACCAGGGTTTCAAGGGGGCAGGCAGCAGCAAGCAGGCTCTGATATTCAAGAAACCAGATCTGGAGAAGCAGGCTTGCTGCTGCAGCACAGAGTTGCCTAGAAACACTGCGGCTAGCTGCAGGGGTGAGGGACAAGCACTCCTCACCATGCTTTCATAATGCTTAAGTTTGCCTTAATCACCTTGCCAGTATGTTTTTCCTTGCTCAGATAAATACATACCACAGTGCAGCATTCTGCCTTTCACAAAGGCTTTGCTTCTCATCCAATAATTCAATTTCACAAGCAATGTTTTTCAGTGCAGACTGCAGCTGATTCATCTTAGCAGCACCAGATTCACGTGACGCGGCAACAAGAGCTAGAAAATAAATACAAAACACACAGAAGCCTCTTAGCTGCAAAAAGGCATAGCTGAGATAATGCATAAAGGGATTGATTCATAATCTTGGGCCCACCGCTATAAGTACTGTCACTTGGCAAGGAATAGTTGCGATCCTAAGGCACCAACTAAATAACATCTCCTAAAACACACGCTTTATTTCAGCACTTCAGTCTTATCACAGTTTCCCTGAGTCATCATTGTTTTTCTTGATAAAGTCAGCTGTGTTCTTAGAGATCCACTGCTTTTTCTCATACTATATGCCTACAAAATTCCCTAGGCATACAGTGAAATAAATATTCACTGAAAAACATCTGCACCAGCAGCTCTGGAATCCATGGAGAAGGAGCAAAATCACCTTGCTTGAATGCAACAGCATTTCTCCTCGAAGAGCCATAGCTGTGTGAAACTGAAGAGCCACGTGAAGAGGCTGTGTGGATAAAGCTCTGCTGTGCATGGGCATTGCACTAGAGCATCTTTTCAGCTTCTGAGATAACAGTCACGAGTGCACAGCCACCCACCCAAAAACACTTAGAGCAGAATGGCAGCAGCTAGTATAAACAGCCAGCTAGCTGCACAGCAACCATGCTATAGGCAGAGAGAAGGTGAGGGAGGGATCTTGCTGTAAGAAACAAATCAACAAAGAGAACACAGCTGGAAAAAAGAAAACCCTACTAACTCCATTAAAACTCTGCTTTTTCCCCACTTAGAACCACACAGCCTCATGGTTACCCTGATAAACAAATCCAACCCCACTGCTTCACCCGTAAATAAAAAAAAATCCCAGTACTCATCTAGACCAGCTACTTGACCACTGTCCTCTGTGGTTACACTGCAGTTAGAATCATCCTCTCTATAGCTACCTGAAGGGAGGTTGTAGAGAGCTGGTGGTCAGCCTCTTCTCTCATGTGAAGAGTAATAGGACTAGAGGGAATGGCTTCAAGCTGCACCAGGGAAGATTCAGGCTGGACATTAGGAAATACTTCTCTGAAAGGATGGTCAGGCACTGGAATGGGCTGCTCAGAGAGGTGATGGAGTCACCAAGCCTGGTGGTGTTCAAAGACCACTTGGATGTTGAGGGACATGGTTTAGTGAGAACCATTGGTGATGGCCAAATGGTTGGACTGGATGATCCCGTGGGTCTTTTCCAACCTCAGTGATTCTATAATTCTATAGCATCATTAAGGTTGGAAAAGAGCACCAAAATCATCTAGCCCAACCATCACCCACGCCCACTAAATCAAGGGAGATGAGAAGTAGCAGAGTACGCCTTGGGCATCTTAAAAGTGAAAACAGAAAAAAAAAAAAAGATCTCAATCTTTATTTTCCATCTATTTTCATCCCTTCAGAGCCAAAGACTGAGGTACTTCAAGTCTATGATTCTTCTGGCTTGCTTTAAACATCTATTGCACATGAGATAAATCATGTCTAAGAAGTGCTTCTTTCTGTTCATCAGCTGTAGAGGCACTTGCTTGGCATTTAGTCAGATGAACCCCACCCAAAATAATGTTTATTACATCATTAATTCTACTTTGCAAGAAAGAAACTTGCAGCACAGAGCACTCAAGTGCCCCATCACAAGCATCAGAGAACAGCTGTGGCACTGCTGCCACCAGAGCTAATGCTGCAGTTCTCCCATTGTTCTTCCAGTACCTGTGCATGGCCTTCAGTGAAGATGTCTCTCACTTTTACACAAGAGAATAATCCCTTACAGAGTCACACATCAGTAAACACCCATCTTCACTCATTAGTAAGTTACTGACAACCATTTGCCATTTCTATCTTCTATTTCACAGAATTCTTCAAATCATTTACATGCATAGAAAATTCAGTTTTCTTCTCTTTACAGAGCTAGTTAGGCTGGTGCTACCTGTCATCTCTGCAGCAATCTCTTGGAAGATTGTGCATTCTGAAGCGAAGCTTGCTGTTTTTTTATAGTCTCTTCTTCAAGGCACTCAATGGTATTCCTTCACATTTCTTCCTGTCAATTAACAAACCCACAAGTGAGAACAAATACAACAGGTGAAAAAGCACTTCTTCCTTACAAGCCTTTTTTTATCCTCCTTGCTTATACTTGTTCTTTTTCTCTCAGTCTTCAAAATAACAATTTGTTTTACAGGGTGTCACCTGGGCAACAGAAAAGCCTCATGGCCCAAAGCGGTACATACTGAAGAACAGAGCCTGTAGCTGGCCCTCAGACAGACCAGAAAGTCATCTTCTGTATCACAGCTGGTGGTATGAAAAGGGTCACCTTTAGGGTGATGGTAGAGCAAGAGAAAAATGGAGGTAACCGATGGCAGTAAATAATGGTGGGAGGAGCCCTCAAGGCACTGCATCCCAGAACTTGTGTGGCTGAGAATTTCAGGTGGATTGACAAAGCCCCCCATAGACTAGGGGGTGAGAGTGGGAAAGAAATCAGTTCTTAAATGGATGCTGATATCACAACATATGCATAAAACCAAACCTATTTTCCTCGTTCATTTTTGCTAGCTGTTACAACCAGCAAAGACAATGCAGGAAGAAAAGATGCTGTTAAATTTGTCTGTCTACAGAGCAAATTCTATATGCACGAACATAAATTTGCCTTCAGAAGATGAAATTTTTAGATATGTAAAATAAATGTGTAAGAGGTTCTTAATTTCAGATGAATTACATCCTCAATTAGCTGAAGCACTGAAAAATAAAACAGCTTTATGAGTTCAGCACGTTATATAAAACACTCATCTCATAAGGCTAATGCAGAGCTGGTCTGAATAGTTGATTTAGAAGCCTACTGATGGAAACAGTTTTCACAAGATTTACATCTACTTAAATACCCAATGGAGATTCATGTTAAAGTGCCTTCTGCTTGAAGCCATTCTGACTTCAATGGCCTGCAAGGTCTTACAACAGAAGTCAGTTACCTGTGAACAGCCCTTCTCAGCCAGTAGTTGAGATATTATCTTCCATCACCACATGCAATGCAGTTGTTTCAAATAAAGACAGATTATTCCAAACCAACCCCTTTTCACTGAGCTGAAGGGCAAAGCACCTCCTTGCTGAACTCTGTACCACCTGTTGTATTCACTGACATTACTGCAGCATCCTCCCTGTAACTCCAAGAGAGAAGGCGGCATTTTCTGCATCCACACTGTCCCATCATCCCTGGTGGTGCCCAAGGCCAGGCAGGATGGGGCCTTGGGCAGCCTCAGCTGGTGGAGGCAGTCAGCCCACAGGAGGAGTTGGAACTGGATGATCTTTAAGGTCCCCTCCAACCTAAGCATTCTATGACTTGGTTTCTCCCTTGCATAAAGGGTGTTAAGGCCATCCTGATGATAAAAGCTCCAGGCAAGTATAGGCTGCTGCCTTTTGGTGGTTTCTGTGACGCTAAGTCACTGTAGGTCTGGAGCTTACATCTCTTGAGAAAAAGCAAACTACAAAGATAAGACAGAGTTGGGAACAGAGCTTACACCCTCACTTCCAATTTGCTAACATAAAGGCTCTTCTTTTCTTGACTCAACAGAAGTGTGAGCACTCCCCAAGCTCCACTAACCTGCAATTGAAAATAAGCATCCACTGTTCCCACATCAGAACACCAGCAGATGAGCTGAGGCTTGGATCAGCTGTGTGGTGTACCCTACTCAGGTTGGTCTGTGCCATCACAGCCAAACCTCTGCAGGCAGCAAGCTGCGCGCGAACATCCTCCAACTTCACCCAACCTGTCTCTCTCTTGGGTAGAATATAATGTACACAAGAGAACACATGTAAAATTACAACTGGTGGAGTCTGATTTTGTGGTTACCAGCTAGCTTTCTGCTGTATATCTCAAATTAAGTATTAACTTTTCTTACCAATTTCCCAATAGCAGCAATTGTGTCTTCAAGATGCTGCACAATTTCCCCACTGAACGCACAGTCTTCATCTTTCACGTGTTTTTCTGAAATAAAAAAGACAGTAAAATAAAAAGGGATCATTTCTAAGCTTCAAATACTGCTTTATTGCTCCACAAAGATACTGCCGAAAGAGAAAGACTCACGTAAAAGTTTTTTGCCAAATCTCTTTTGTTGTGTACTAAAGTAGGTCAGTATCTTTCACACTCCTCCCGCGGGGTGCATGGAAAAGGCAGATGTGTGGGGCATATGAGGTCCATGGGACCTGATAAAGTTCTCAGTCCTAAAATGGCTCCAAGTTTAATTCTGTGGAAACCATCTTTTGAAACAGTCATTGAGAGAGGTTTGCAGAGGTTATTACCTGAAGAAAAAGGCCTTGCCCATACAGAGCCACAAGCACAAACTTCCTGCTCCCACCCCCTCCACACAGCAGAACATCGCTTGCATACCACACTCTTAAAGTCTACCAAACCAGTGCTTTCTCACACCTGCCATCCTTCCTCCAAACCACTTGGTCCTTATGGCACACAGGGGTAGGCACAGGGCAGAGCTCTGTGACCACAGACATTAACTGGTGCGGTATTTCTACATCAAATTGGATCTCATACTACAGTTTATGTCACCCCAAGACATTCATCTCATCTGTGCATGCTTTTTCCTGACTTCTGGGTTTTAAGCTCTCTTAGGGACTTTATATTTGTA